>OVAU01004411.1:0-10027 GCA_900406315.1 Biscutella laevigata subsp. laevigata | reverse complement strand
ATTATAAATTTCATTAGATAATAAACTTATTAATAATAGGTTAAACTATATCTAAATGTAAAAATTTAATATTACACATAGGTTGTGATTTTAATTTCTAACTTTTAAATATATATTGAAGTATACTTAAATTAAACATATTAACTCACGAATTGAGCTATAATTTTGTTTAAAGAATATTAAGTTTAATTTCAATATAAAAGTTACTTCAATATAATAATTTTGTCTTAAAATTTTAACATCTACCAATTTAATACATTAAATCACACAATATTTAAAATCTAAAATCTAATATTAATCATAACAATATTTTAACTAATTATATATTATTTCATTCAATTAGATATATATACTTTAGAATCCAAACATAAATCATGTATAACCTAGATATATTATTAATTATTTTATATTATAAAGTATGAATGATTAATGTTAGTTAATACATAGATATACATGGATGCAACTCTAGTTAATGTTATGTTTTAGTCGATATTTGTTTTAGACGGGTGATACAATACTTAATGTGTTTAAGCATTTGGCTGTCTATTCTAGTCTTATTTGGTCAAATTTGTTTTATATTTTTTTTTTATAAAACTTCGGATTTGAAACATTTTAGAATATATATTCTATTATGATCTGCGGACGGTTCATATAGACACGAACATTATTAAAAACAGTAAATTATGGATAAAAACTATTTATCTCAAAAATAAAATGTTCACTTGAACCTCTTTTACAGTTAATTACTATCTTATGTGAGAAAAAAAAAGTGTGTATATTGCCTATAAATTTGATGAATGAAAATGGATCCCATAACAATGGTAGTGAACATGGAATACAAAGCAATCTTTGGGGCAAAACATGGATCTTCACTCCTTTCTTCTCTTAAAAACTCGCTTCCAGTAAGCAAACTCTCTTGCTTGCCCCTAACTTCATTTCCCATTAATAAGCCTTCAAGATTTGTTCGTTTGAACGCAACTACTACCCCGTCTCGTGATGATCAAGAAAGCAATCGCAAGTTCAGGATATTGCTACCTTCTCCATGGACTCATTACTTTCACTCTCTTTCTGTCGATGTCTCCGTAAGTGAGTCCATATATATAATCTAGTATTTATAGCCTTTTATAGAGTAGAAAAGGTGAAGGCATGTGCTCATGTTTTACTTGTAGGAAATGGATGCGCTTAGGAAAGAAATAGATCATGTACTAAAGCCGAAAGTGAAGAACGCGCTCATGTCTTCCCAAGGGATCGATTCGACAAAGAATAAAATCCTTTTGATTTATTTGTTGGTGAGCCTTCTACTTGCTCATCACTTTGAGGATGAGATCCATGAGACTCTTGAAGAGTGTTTTGAAAATATAGACGAGTTGATGGATGGTGAAGAGGATCTATACACAGTTTCCATTATTTTCTGGGTTTTCAGGAGATATGGTCACCACATATCTTCCGGTAAAGAAGAAGTTTTTTTTTATCATATCCATACAAGTTTTTGTTCTCTCTGAATAATATATGTATAAAGACTTGATCCATTGTTTGTCAATAGACGTATTCAAAAGATTAAAAAAGAACAACGGAGATTTCAAAGAATCTCTTATTGGAGATGCAAAGGGTATGTTGAGCTTGTATGAAGCTTCACATTTAAGGACGACCAAAGATTATATATTGGACGAAGCATTGAGCTTTACGTCGATACACTTGGAATCATTAGCTGCAAGTGGGACGTGCTTGCCTCATCTCTCAATCCGTATACGAAGTGCTTTTTATCAACCCCAGCACTGGAACATGGATATGTTAGTCCCATTGGAATACATCTCATACTATGAACAAGAGAAAGACCATGACGAGATGCTTCTTAAGTTTTCGAAGCTCAGTTTAAAGTTACTACAGCTCCAATATCTTGAGGAACTCAAAATCGTTACCAAGTATGTAATTAATTACACTCCTCTTTCTTAATTGGCTTGACTTACAATACTTTAAACACATATACATGTCTTTGGATGCAAGATGGTACAAGGAGCTAGACTTGGCATCAAAGTTGCCACCGTACTTCAGAGACAGAATCGTCGAGAATTATTTCTTTGTGAAAGCAGTGTTCTTCGAGCCACATCTCCCACGTGCAAGAATGCTGTTGACTCAGTTATTCACTGCTTTAGTGATTATAGATGATACGTTCGACAGATATGCGTCTCTTCCTGAGGCTGAATGGCTCGCCAACAGCTTGGAAAGGTATCAAAATTTCAGATAAAAGCAATGATCATATAGATTCATGATGTGGTTGTGAATGTTAATTTGGTGATGATGATGATGTACAGATGGGCTCCTGTACATGCCATGGATAAACAACCTGATTATTTGAAATTCGCGTTGAACTCTATCTTTGATATTTTCAAAGAGTTTGAAAGAGAACTTAATCCAGAAGGAAGATCTTACAGTGTTGATGCCACAAAAGAGGAGGTAACCAATCAAACTTGTCTTGTATAACCTAATTAAGTGTTGACAAAAAAAAAGTATAACCTAATTAAGTCAAGGTTAATCTATGCTAATATATGAATGAACAGTCATTATTTCAAAATGATTTTGAAGAAAAAGGATTTTTGTAGTCGTGTCAATTATATATAGACATGTACTCCATCCGTTCCTCAATAGATAGTGTTTTAAGTTTTATTTTTGTTTCATTTTAAATGATGTTTTCGATATTCAATGTAAAAGTTTAAAGAAAAACCCATTAATAGTACGCAATATGATTTTTTATTGGTTAAAATGGATGAAATTAATGGTGTTTTTATGAAAAATAGATAAACTAAATGATGTTTTGTGTTTTATTAATCAACGTAAAAAAACAATAAAATTCAAATATTGAGGAACAGAGGAAAAGTATTAAATAATTTTGAGAGCAGGTAAAGAAAGTTGCAAAGGCCAACGTTGAGCTTTTAAAATGGGTACATGCGGGACACATGCCTAACTTCGAGGAGTATATGGAGGTTGGTGAGGTGGAGATCACAAGCTGTTTGTGTATGGCAGCTATTTTAATGTCTATGTTGGCTACGAGAGAAGATTTTGAGTGGTTTAAATCAAGACCAAAACTCGTCAAATGTTTATGTGTCAAAGGTCGTCTTATGAATGATATGACCGGTTTCGAGGTAATACACAAATGCTTAAATTAGTTTCTTGTGCTAAATATTCATCTCTCTTACTGAAATAACTTAAACATATATATATGTCTGATTAGGATGACATGAATAGAGGATATGTCACGAATGCGGTAAACTGTTATATGAAGCAATATGGTGTTACCAAAAAGGAAGCTTTTAAGGAGCTTAGCAAAATATTGGAAGAGAATGATAAGATTATAAACGAAGAGATCTTGACAACAATTTGTGTGCCACGCTGTGTTCTTAAGGCAATCATGGATTTTACACGCATGAACGCCGTTACCTACAATGGAATTGACGGGTTCACTAATCCCCAAGTAAAAATCAAGGAATTTATGATTTCAATGTACGTCGATCTTATCCATCTTTGAAAAGCACAAATGTTGTAACCTGTGGTCCGATTCTCAAGTGCAGACTTGTACTTTATAAATATTCAGATAGTTGAAGATAATTTTCTACATGTGGATCTGTTTGCTAATGTCTATGTTCTTCAATTATATATAGTTTGTGCAGACAGAACTATCTTTTATCACGTCTTGTTGATCGTGGGCATTGTCTTGCACAATTCTCATTCATCAGTCATCACTAACCAATTTCTAAGAGCATCTCCATTGGTTTAAGAACCAAAGAGTTCTTAAAACCATTTTTTATAATTAATTGAATTAATTTTATGCTTAAGAACCTTAATTTTAATTGTTGCTTCCATTGGTGTAGAACCATTGAGTTCTTTAAAAACAACTACACTTTTAAAACAAACAAAAACAATTAAAAGAAAATTAAAAAGTAAACCAATCTCCATATGACACCTAAGGGTTCTTAAGAGATTCTTAAAACTCTTATTTAAGAACCAACTCTTAGCAATTATTCATTTTTTATTTATTTATTTAATCAAAAATTCACTTAAGAACCTCTTTAAAACCTCTACTAACAGAGATGGTCTAATCTACTTAAAACTGACTTTTATAACAACTATTACACCAACTCCATCCATGGGTTTTTAAACAAGAATTTCTTAACAATATTATAATCATAGTTACACTAAACCCATAAGTTAAGAACCCCAAAATTTCTTTTATTAAAATCCTTCTCTACTTGGAGTTCTTAAAAAAAAATTTATATAACTTTGGTTTTGAAGGAAGAAACTTGATACTAAAGATAACAAAACCTAAAGTTAAGATTATATAGAGAAACTACAATCAATCTGTGATACAACAAGAGACATCTGTGACACATAGACCTAACAACAACCAAAAACAAGGACACATAAATGAAGAACAACACATAGGCTTCAGTGATCTTATTCGTTTATTAGCTTCAGTGATCTTATTCGTTTCTGTTCCAAGAGAAGAAGAACACACAAGCTAAGTTAAGTGTACTAGAGATTCAAAGACAGGTGCATCAAAACATACTATTTGCTTTTGTTGAGTTGGAAAATAAGCTAAGTTGAGTTGTCTTGTGCTGTAGTAATCCAAGCACAACCTGGAAAATAAGAACACTTCATTAGCTCCATAATGTATAAAGACAGATTCATTAGCCAGACAAATTAAACACACACAAAATCAAACTCATGATAATTAGAGAACCACTAGAGCTGCTTCAATCAATAAACTGGAACATTACAAGATCAAGAATTCAAGATTCAAATGAAGCTAACCTGAAGTAGAGACATTGTAACCTAAATACATTATCTTTCTCTCTTCTCAATTAACAACGCCGTTCAAAAATCGGTGACTTAGAATTTTAGTTATTCTTACTACAGCAAGAGGCTTACTCTCTTACTCCTTCAATATCTAGCCCGAATGTGTTTTCCAGTAGTCTCTGCAGTTCATGCGATCAAACTACGGTTAAACAAGAACTATTGGGAGTAGATATTTCCAACAGAAAAATATGAAATATGAGATCAAGCTACGGTTAACATCAACCATGCCTACAAGCATCCTGTATTTAGCAGGGTGTCTAGCATCTTCAATGATTGGAATAACATTAGTTCTCTTCTTTGCCATGTTCACCAAATCTCTACCACTTCTATGAGAAAACTCTACTGCGTAGACACAACCCTCCTACCAAATCATAGAGGCAATACAATATATAAGCAGCAACACATTCGAACAAACAAAAAAAAGCAACAATACATCTAAAAAATCCACTGTTCTAAAGATATGTATTTACTTACAGGGTCAACAAGATCAGACACATGAGAGATTGTAGTTCCAGAAGCAGCACCAAAGTAGAGAACTTTAGCACCAGGTTTCTACATAGATTGAAGAAAACCCATTATACAAGAGGAGACTTACAATCCATATGTTATCAACACAATCAAGAATAGCAGCCGCCAACTTAGAACGTAAAGGATTCCAGACTCAGTATTATGTCTTAGTTCCATCCTCATTCTGTAGATTCAATCACAAACCATTCTATATGAGAATGACAATCATAATCAAAGTAAAGAAAACGAAATCAAAACTATTATGATTCTTCATCTTTTAAACAGAATCATTGCAGTTTACACATGCACACTCGAGAATCAAAATCGAAATTTCGTCAAGCTAATGAGAAAGGTTGAAGAAGACTAACAAAAAGGGGAGATGATCCTGCGTAAGCGAGAACGAGATTAGCACCTCCTTCACCTCTATAGATCCAATCGGATGCATCTTTCTCCTTCAGAATCATCTCCATTTGATTCTTCAACTTCGATTTCTCCGTTTTTGCTTCACGAGAGATGAAATCCTGTAAGGAGAGGAGAAAACTCTCTCGGACAAACAGAAGCTTTGCCCAAACCTCAGAATACAAAGACTCCCACACAACCAGAGGCTTTGCTCAAGACTGCAAATGCAAAGACTCTGCATCACACAGAGACTTCCACTCCAGCTCATCCTCAAACAAATCCGTCTGCAACAAACAAACAACAACGCATTTCTCATGACGTAAAGGACAGTACGATTCTGTTAGAGAATAGATATGATTCTCTCAGCAATTTGAATGAATAAGCCAGCTGTCTCTATCTGTAAAACCCTAGGGTTCTCACTATAAAAGTAGTATTGATGTAACAGAGAATGTTAAGTGAAATGAAATCATAAGTTTGCAGCACTCGTTTCTCTTCTTTCCTTTCAAGCTTTCATGGTATCAGAGCCATGGAGGCTCCACCTGACTCCTTTTCTGCTCCTACTCTTACTATCTCTCAGTGTGTCACGCTGAAGCTAAATGAGAAGAACTATCTCTCATGGAAACTTCAGTTTGAACAGTTCCTTTCTAGTCAAATGCTGCTTGGGTATGTTACTGGTGCTACTGTTTGTCCTCCTGCAACAACCGTGATTCAAGATGGTGATCAGCGCACAGAGACAAGCAACCCTGAGTTTCTCAAATGGATGAAGATGGATCAGCTAATCATGGCGTGGTTGTTTGGCTCACTCTCTGAAGATGCTTTGCAAGGTGTCTATGGACTCAGATCTTCTCTTGATGTATGGCTCTACTTGGCCAAAAGGTACAATAGGGTCTCTCTAACTCGTCGTTTAGATTTACAGAGAAGAATCCAAACTACTACCAAATCTCAGAAAACCATGTCAAAATATCTAGCAGAGATCAAGAGCCTTTGTGATCAACTAGAATCTATAGGATCTCCTTTGTCTGAACAGGAAAAGATTTATGGTGTTTTGAATGGTTTAGGCAAGGAATATGAAGCTATATGTACTGTGATTAAGCTTCTATGGATTCTATTCCTGAACCTTGCTTTGATGATGTTGTTTTCAAACTTACTGGATTTGATGATAAGATTCAGAAGTATGAAGTTCCTACAGCTGTTGATCCACATCAAGCATACTATGCTAATCGTGGCAGAGGCAACTACAACAATCAAGGTTCATATAGAGGAAGAGGAAACTACAATACTCAGGGTCGAGGTTTTCCTCAACAGTTCAGTGAGTCTTCTACAGCAAACAACAGACCAATATGTCAGATATGTGGCAAAGTGGGTCATGTCGCTTTCAAGTGTTACAACCGTTTCAATGAGAACTATCAGCAGCCTGATTTGCAGCAAGCTCTCTCTGCAATCAGAATCTCTGACACTCAAGAACTGTCTGGGAATGAATGGTATGCAGATACTGGGGCATCAACGCACATTACCAACTCTTCTCAGAATCTGCAACAAACTCAACCATATCAAGGCAATGATTCTGTTATGGTGGGAGATGGCAATTTTTTGCCAATAACTCATATTGGCTCTATTCCGTTGCATGGTGTATCAGGTAATCTTGCTCTAAAGGATGTTTTGGTATGCCCTGCCATTGCCAAATCCCTATTGTTTGTTTCGAAACTGACTACAGATTATCCTTGTTCTTTTACATTTGATGATGTTTCTGTTTGTGTTAAGGACAAGGTCACAAACCAGGTTCTGACAATGGGAAAAAGGCATAAGGATCTTTATGTTCTGGAGAATCCTTCTTTCACTGCCTTTTACTCCACTCGACAAGTGATTACGTCTGATGAAGTATGGCACAGAAGGTTGGGTCATCCGAGCGCTGAGACTCTGCAACTCTTAGTTTCAAAGAAGGCTATATCAGTTAATAAGGTGTCTTCCATCGTCTGTGAAGCTTGTCAGCTTGGGAAGAGTACCAGATTGCCATTTTCTAGTTCTACTTTTGCTGCTAAAAGACCCCTTGAAAGGATACACTGTGATCTTTGGGGTCCTTCTCCAGTTACATCCTTTCAAGGTTTTCGTTACTATGTAGTCTTTATAGACAACTTCTCAAGATATTGCTGGTTTTATCCACTTAAATCGAAATCAGATTTCTTCACTGTCTTTTGCAAATTTCAGTCTCTAGTTGAGAATCAACTAAGCACAAAAATACAGATGTTTCAATGTGATGGAGGAGGAGAATTTATGAGTACAAAGTTCTTAGCCCATCTAACTCAGTGTGGTATCCAACAACTAGTGTCTTGCCCTCATACCCCACAACAAAATGGGATTGCAGAGAGAAAACACAGACACATCACTGAGCTTGGATTGGCAATGATGTTTCAAGGGAAACTGCCTTCTCGTTACTGGACAAAAGCTTTCTTCACTGCTGCTTTTCTAAGCAATCTTCTGCCTACATCGTCTTTGTCAACCAGAATCAGTCCCTTTGAGGCTTTGTACAGCAAATCACCAGATTATTCTACTTTACGCACCTTTGGTTGTGCTTGTTACCCTTACCTTTGTCCTTATGCAGAAAATAAACTGGATCCCAAATCTCTTCAATGTGTCTTTCTTGGTTACAATGAAAAATACAAGGGTTACAGGTGTCTGTTTCCTCCAACTGATCGTGTCTATATCACTCATCATGCTTTATTTGATGAACAATGCTTCCCATTTACTGGCATTTACAGTCATCTCCAGTCTAAAGATCCGACTGGACTAACAGATGCTTGGCAAAAGAGCTTTATGCCATCATCATCTTCACTTGCAACTTTACAGACTGAAGACTCTGAATTGCCTGCTGTTATTCAAGTTACTTCTGCTCTTCCTGTTATTGCTCCAACAGTGCTGCCTAGTATGTCTACTATGGTTGAGGGGGAGAGTTCTGATATCGCTCCTATAGGCAACAGTTCTCCTCTCTCTTCTCAAGGGCCAGTTGTACCTGAGGCTACTAATCCTGTTCCTGCAAGTGTGGCAGATACTCCTCTCCTTACAAATCCTTCGTATTTTTCAATTTTTTCCCCCCGATCGAGTCAGCTTTTGACACGTATCAGTATCAGAACCGTATCTTAAACTTCTTATTAGAGCCGTTTCTATACTTTTATTTCTTTTTTGATTTTTTTTTTGGCTTAAGAAACCCATAAAAAATCTCATTGGAGCTGCTCTTTACATTCTCTTTGTTTTCTCGCCTAGATTTCAGATTTTCTCAGTGGTGACCTTATTGTTTTGGATTTATTTATTATTGGTTTGGAAGCTTGGTAACTCCAGGGAAAAGCTTGGCGACTCACATAAATTATATATAAAAAGTGATTACGGTTGTTATAAATTTCTTATAGATTTGTTATTTTTGTCAATCTTTGTGGGTCACAATAGATCAACCTAATTTTAAATCTCATAAATGATAAATATTTTCACGGGGATTCGAAACTTCGACTTGGTAATAATATTATTCAATGTTTAGTCATTGAATTAACATCACTTATCCAGATATATTTTTTGTTTTGCTAATGCGACTATATATTTTGAGTGGTTTAAATCAAGACCAAACTCTGTCAAATGTTTATGTGTCAAAGGCCGCCTTATGAATGATATAACCGGTTTCGAGGTACACAAATGCTTAAATTATTTTATTGCACTATATCTCTCTCTTAACAACTTACACATATGTCAGATATTTAGGATGATATGGGTAGAGGATACATCACTAATTCGGTGAAACAATATGGTGTTACTAAAAAGGAAGCTTTTAGGGAGCTTATACAAAATAGTCGAAGAGACTGATAAGATAAGAAATGAAGCGTTCTTGACAACGATTGATCTGCCATGTTGTGCTCTTAAGGCAACCATGGATTTTGCACGCATGATCGCAGTTACCTACAATGGAATTGACGGATTCACTAACCCCCAAGGAAAAATCAAGGAGTATATGACTTTAATTAATGTACGTCGATCTGATCCATCTTTCAAAACAAAATGTCGTAACGTGTTGGATTCACAAGTGTAGCCTTTGCTTGGTTTCTTTTTATTGTAAACTACCTTCCACGCACTTTTTTAATATAATAATTAGGTAGTTCGTGCAGGCAGATCTATCTTCTATCATGTCAACGATATTAGAAACATTTTCATTTTTCTAGGAGATAAAGTCAACAATACTTTAGGTTATATTATATTATACGTGCGAGTCATGATGGCTAAAGTAGTCACC
>OVAU01004409.1:0-10116 GCA_900406315.1 Biscutella laevigata subsp. laevigata | reverse complement strand
TTGATTCACTCAAGGACTTGGAGAGGTTGAGAGGAAGCTTTAGATGGTCGTGTCTTCCTCCTTCTCCNTAATGGCAGTGGGTCTCTAGCTCGTCCAAGACCTCCATGATTGCTATATATAGCCTCTTTGCTTGTGCTCGAGTGACTGGTCCTGTGGGAGCTTATAGTGTGGATCCTTGGGACTTGGTTTCCTTGTCTAGCCGTGTATTGGTATCGGTATTCAATCGTTTTGTGCTAGTTTAGGAAGTATTTTAAAGTCTTCTAGGTCGCATTTGCATAGTATTTGACATTTCAGGGACAGAGAAGGCCAAGGTGGAGAACTGATAAAGGAGCACTACGGAGCATTGTTGGGCGAAAAAGGAGCAAAATATGGCTAAGTCCCGGACAAGCAACTACGGCGGAGCCAGACCGGCGTGCCTAAAACAGGAACCTACGGACAAACCACACTGGCCAAGCCCGCCGGTCAACCTTGACCGGCACAACTCAAACAGGGAGCTACGGAGAGAGTATGCCGACCAACAACGCCGGTCAAGCCAGGCCGGCGCAAGCTCAACAGGAACCTCCGGATGAACCCTGCCGGTCACGTGCAACGGTCTGCACAGACCGGTGGGGAAGAGACAGAAGCCTCTAGATGAAGGACACCGGTCAGGTGCAACGGTGTGCACTGACCGGCGGAGGCCCCAACGAGACAAGTTTATTTCCTTATTTTTACTTTTTTTTGCCAAGTATTAAAGGGTCCAAGTACTAAAACCCTAAGTACGTTTTTAACACTAGTTTTTCTTAAGATTCTGAGTTTTTACCTGAGTATTCTCAACTCTCTTGTGTGAGAACTACTTGGTATTTATTTTATTGCAATTCTATTTCCAGTTTGATTTTTGTTCTTGTTGATTGCCATTAATTTCTATTCTCTAAATCTTAATCCTTCTTACAAAATATGTCTAGAAACTATCTAAGTGTTTTAGACATGAGTTGTGAACTGAATCAATAAAGTATCTTCAATCTATCCATGAATCTAATGCTAGAATATGAGTACCTAACCTAATCTAGATCATAGGAGATTTATCGCCCGAGAAGTGTTCGTTGAATGGAATTATGTTTAATGCTTCTTAATCATGTTTTATTGCCAATAGAATTGTGTAGTAGCATGTTAAATAAGGGATTTCCATCACGAGAGTGAGTTAACCTTAATTTGAGATTCTTTGACATATGATAAACTTGAATGAGTGAATTAAACCAGACTTGCATGAAAATGACTGCCTATTTTGATTGCCATGATCCATTAGTTGCTTTTATTTCTGAATTCAGTTTAAACCGAATCTGCTGCTTAGGATTGTTAGTGACAGAACAACCTACTTATTCAATCTAGACTTAGTGAAATCCAATATAAAACTTGAGAGTTATTTCCTTCCTAAGTTGGTTCAACAATCTTAATCACCCATCCTCTTACTACAACATTGATATAATCTGAACTAGATAGTAGATGGAAAACACCAAACATCACCGGTGTAGGTGACCTCTGTAACTTCTCTGGTTTCACACTTAGCCATTTTTCCATCCCGAAAATCCTGTTTTTGCTCCTTTTGCTCAGTTATTCGCCTTGGTCCTCTTCTCACATGAAATGGTCAATGTTATGCAATATGCAACCTATAGGACTCTAAAATGCTTCTTAAACTACTGCAAAACGAATGAAAATCGAATGATAAAATCGCTGAAATGCACGCCGGTATGTCCTGACCGGTGGGGTTGACCGTTGGTGCTTCTCCGGGTACTCAAACTTCCCCATCTGAATTCATCGCTTAGTTCCATTCATCCTTGCTTCGCACTGACATCAATATAAGTGTATCATGCCAATTCTTGACCAAGAATATCTCGGTAAACCTGCATGGATCATGAAACACAGGAAGCAAAGTCCACACAAAATTAAAGAATAAAACGAAAATACAAAACTGAAAAATGATGTATACAAGGATAGTCATGGGACTTCCTCCCAAGTGAGCTTGTTTATAGCCACTTAGCTTGAGTCTACTGACTGAATTTAGTTAGGCTTGGAGTTCTTCTCCAACTTACTTATTCGTTTTTGGAGCTTCTCTAATTCAGCCTTGTGTTCTTTCTTCACTTCCGCTAACCCTTCTTCATGCCTCTAGTGAAACTGGAGCATAGCTAAATAGAGTTCACCTCCATTATCCTCTTCGCCCTCTGCTTCCTGATCAGTGTTTATCTGTCTGACTTTCTGTTATAAAGAATGAATCCTCTTTCTGAGCTTCTCGGTCTTGTGGCGATTCTTATGCCCTTCTTTGGACATTTTGTTCTGAATATCCCAAATCTGAGAGACAATTGTTGCATGCTGCTGAACTCCTTCTCCGAATTGTCTATCTCTCAGCCTCTTGTGCTCTCTGACTGAACACTCCAATCCCTCAATCCCTCAATCTGATCTTGAGTTGCAAAGTTGTCAAACCCTTGTTCTTCAACTCTGGCAGGTTCCCTTTCAAGTCTATGCATTGGCTGAGGTTTATAGGCTGCACAGTTCACCACATTGCGAAGAGTCATTTCACATGTATCCATCTGGATTGCTGCTCTAGCATCCATGAGGAAGGGTCTTCCAAACATGATCCATCCTTCTCCTGAGTCTCTTTGTTCAGGGAAAATGAAGAAATTTGTACATATGATGCTTTCATGAACATTAACTCTAACATCATACAACATGCCTACTGCATGCACTTTAGTACCAACCAGCCTAGTAAGATACCACATAAGAGGGGGGGGGTCCCTGATCACAAATCCCAGAAAATCTGCTATGTCTTTTGTCATCCCATTGTAGATCAAGCGAGACTCACAAGGTATATAACCCATGTTGAAAGCTCTGATGAAACTTGGGATCATATATAATCCAAAGTCAGGCTCACATCGGTTAGTCACTTCATTTCTGTGGCCGACTTCTGCATCCATCTGATCTTCTTCATCAGTTTGATACTCATCACTCTCTTCGTCGAATTGCATGATACACGAATGCTTAGCTCAGAGAAGGAGACTGAGCTTGAGGAGGCAACTCTCGAAGTTCCCACATGACCAGTCACTCGTGCACAAGCTAGGAGGTTGTCTACAACCATCATGAAGGTCCTTGAGGAGCTAGAAACCCATTGCCATCGCTTGGAGAAGGAGGAAGATCCGATCATGCATCATTTCCTCATAACCTCTCCAAGTAGCTAAGCCGGTCAATAAGGTCTTAAGGGGTACTCTACCTACCAGTGAGGTTTGTTCCACTGGGTTTACTCATTGGAGGTTTGACGAGGCCTATTGCACTAGACCTCATCCAAAAGGCCACACTAAGGAAGCATTTTAAAGCTTCTGACCGTTAGAGAGAAGGCGTCTTGGTTCTTATTCTTTAGTCTTGTTGTTTTGTCTCTTTTACCCTTTTAGGGTTTTGTCTCATGTTTGTACCTAAGACTATTTAAGTTTGTTGTAGCCGTTTTTGGCAAATAAACTTTCAACTTTAAAAAATCATGAGATTTCTTTCTCTCTTTAGAAGGTCAAACTAATGGTGCGTAATATCTCTTAGGGTTTTGGTGTGTCATATCCAAAACCGAGTCTTTCCTTCTCTCCATCTTCGATCTTTCCTAATCTTTCTCATTTCTCAAGTCGCAACCGCATTTCCATCTGATAAGCATTCTTCGGGTGGCAGTGAAGACCTCAACCATTTCCCACAACCTAAACGGGGAGTCTCCATAGTCTCCTCCGACTGTTCCTCATCATTTCACCAAAGATTCGACCTTGCAAAGTTTCAAGGCGTTTGGAGTTGATTATGTCAGGGGAACGTGAAGAGATTTTCTTTGTACGGCCGTGTGACGTAGTCACGGCCGTACGCCATGGCCTCGTCTACTCCTCCGACCTAACCTCCACTTTTCCCACATCTCTCTTGACTACATCTCACCATTTCTTCTAGAGAGAACCCACACCAAGTTTCACCGCAAACCAAGGCGTTTAGGTCGTGGAACTTCTCTCACTTTTCTTTGTACGGCCGGCCAAGCCGTACCCGGCCGTATCCAGATACCCATTTTCGTTATGCCGATCATATCTCTCTTTTGTCTGAATCTCTTTCGACTACTCCTTTTATTTTGTTCCATTTTAGAGGTTTAACGAGTCTGGTGTTGTTTGCCCACAAGATTTGACGGAATACGCTTCTTGGCCACACTTCAACGGTGGCTGAAGTTGTCTAGAGTCTTCAAGGCTTTCGATCTTCAAGGGAGCGTGTATTCGGTGGTATCAGATCCCCTTGACAGACTTACCTCCGCAAACTCAGGGATTTTCCTCCACCTTAGCTAAAGATTTATTCTTTTATTGGTTTTAGTTCGTTTTTAAGTCATGTCTTTAAGAAAATCCCAAAATATTTTTCGCTTTCTTAGTGATTAGATCTTGATTAGTGTGGATCTGGCTTGTTTAGTTTGTTTCCTTTCTCATTGGTTCGAATTTGGAGAAAAGTTTGTAACTTTCTTGAGATCTAATCGGTTTTGGTTTTTGATCTTAAATTTTCAAACTTTGCAAATATAACTTGTTTCTCTTGGACTGATTTGTAGCTGGCGTTTGCTGGTTTGTATCAGGTGAGAGGAGATAGTACCAAGGAGCAAGCCACCCTTTTGCTTTTGGGACCACTTCTTGGCACGTGTTTACTTTTCGCGGCCAAAAGCACTTTTGGGACCACTTTATGGTCGTACAAGCGTCATTGTCTCTCAATCATCATCCAATCATCAGCCACGAGTAAAAGTAAAAGAGACAACTGTTGCTGGCAAAAGGACAAGGGTAAAAGATTCACAAGGGCAAGAGAGGCGCAAGACAAAGTTCCCACGGCCGCCTCTTGTAGTCTCCAACCTTCGATCCGTGTGTTTCCTCTCCGAGCAACTTCTTAACCGTGACAACCACGACTAATCACTCATATCATACGCGTGCCTCTCAAGGCAACCGAGCTAGGTCAACCTCACCTGCTACAGCTGACCCACCACCCACACGGAGGCTTATTCCACTGGCTCCTCAGCAAGAGACAATGGCCAACCCTCCGGCCAATCCTCCACCTCCGCTTGACCTCGCAACCAATCTCCTTATTCCACTGGCTCCTCAGCAAGAGACAATGGCCAACCCTCCGGCCAATCCTCCACCTCCGCTTGACCTCGCAACCAATCTCATCTGGCTGTTGAATTAGAGGTTTGATGAGCTTAAAAGGGAGCTACAACCTCCTCCTCAAGTCCAAGGCCCACCAGCTTAAGTTGCTCCACCGCTGCCTCAACGACCAAGACCTAGAGAGTTTCATCCGGAGGATGAGGAAGACTTCTTTCCCCACTAAATGCGATCTTGGTGATACACGGATGCCTAGCTTGGAGAAAGAGTCCGAGCTTGAAGAGGCGTCTCTCGAAGTTTCCACTAGACTAGTCACTCGTGCACAAACCAAGAGGTTGTCTACAGCCATCATGAAGGTCCTAGAGTAGTTAGACACTCATTGCCATCACTTGGAGAAGGAGGAAGATCTGATCACTTGAAGTGATTCATGATCATATCTTCTCCGAGTAACTAAAACCGGTCAATGAGGTCTTAAGGGGTACTCTTACTACCAGTGAGGTTTTTCCCACTAGGTTTACTCATTGGAGGTTTGACGAGTCTCATTGCTCTAGACCTCATCCAAAAAGCCGCACCAAGGACGCTCATTCAAACCATCTAGCCGTTGGAAGAGAAGGCGCGTCTTTGGTCTTATCTCTTTAAGTATTTTGCTTTGTCCCTTTTCCCGTTTTAGGGTTTTGTTATGTTGGTTCCTTAATACTAATTAAAGGTTGTAGCCATTTGGCAAAGAACTCAACTTTCAATCAAAGTTTAAACCTTTTATTAGAAATCATTTCCCTTGGAAGTTCAACTAAGGGTGTGTCATATCCCTTAGGGTTTCAGTGTGTAATATCTGAAACCAATCCTCATTCTTTCTCTCAATCTCTTTCTGGTTCTAGTGTTCATCGTTCCAAGCATCTGTAGCAACATCCATCCGATAGCATCATCCAACCATCAGTCAAAGACCTCAACATATTCCATCAGCCTAAGCTCGAGCTTTCCAAGATCTGCCTCGACTGTTCTTCACCATTTCCTTAAAAATCTGAGCTTGCAAAGTTTTGGAGCCATTGGAGACGTTTAGGTCAGAGGAACTCTTCGAGTTTTTCCTTGTACGGCCGCATGACGGAGCAACGACCATACCCAGGGGCCTCTCTTCAAGTCCTTCAACCGTTTCAGCTCTTTTCCATCATCTCTCTCGACTACATCTCCTCATTTCCTCTTAAAATCATGCACAACAAGTTTCAGCTTCATCAGACAGGTTTAATTTGTGGGATTTGAAATCATTGGCCTTAGTACGGCCGGCGGAGCCGTACACGACAACATCCGACAACCTTATTTCGACTTCTCTGACCTAATCTCTCTTTTCCTTACATTTCTTTCGACTGTTTCTCATCTTTTACCTTGTTTAGAAAGCTTTCTAAGTTTCGTGACGTTTGCCTACAAGTTTCAACGGAAGACGCTTCTTGGCCATCCTTCTCCGGCCGGCCTTAAGGCGTCTTGAGTTGTCAAGTGTTCGATCGTTCAACGGGGCGTGTATTAGGTGGTATCAGAGCCCTTTACTAACTCACCTCCGCCAAAATCAGGGAGTCTTCTTCACCTTTCCTTAAAGCTTTCGTCTTTGCATGCTTAGGTTCCGTTTTAGCTTAGATCCGAAGAAAAACCCTAAAGATTTTGTTTTTTTACTTTTGTTTAGTTGTGTTTACGTTTGAATCTGGCCTGATTAGTTCATCCTTCTTCTCTGTTTCGAAGTTTAAAACCAAAGTTTGCAACTTTCTTGAAAGCGAAACGTGTTTGCTTTTTGATCGAATTTTCTTCAACTTTGGTAAAAGCTTTTGTGTTATTTGGACTGATTAGCAGCTGCTGTTTGTTTGGTTTGTCTCAGGTGAGAGAAACCATTGCCAAAGTGAGAAATAACGTTGCTTTTGGGACAACTTTTGGCGCTTCTCCACAATTATGGCCAAAAGCACTTTTGNTTTGGTAAAAGCTTTTGTGTTATTTGGACTGATTAGCAGCTGCTGTTTGTTTGGTTTGTCTCAGGTGAGAGAAACCATTGCCAAAGTGAGAAATAACGTTGCTTTTGGGACAACTTTTGGCGCTTCTCCACAATTATGGCCAAAAGCACTTTTGGGACCACTTAGCCGTACGAACGTCCTTGCCATTCCATTCTCTCACCCAATCATATACCACGGGCAAGACTAAAAGAGACAGACGTCTCTGGAAAAAGGAACAAGGGCAAAAGAGTCATAGAAGAAAGAGGGGTACGAGACATAGCTTACACAGACGCCTTGTGTGGTCCTCAACGTACGATCCAAGCCTCTCTCCTCCAAGACGCTCCTCAAACGTGCCAACCATGACACCTCACTCTTACCACACAGGTGCCTCTCAAGGCAATCGAGCGAGATCAGCTTCACCCATTAGAGCTGCTCCACCGCGACCTATTCAGAGATTCAATCCACAGGCTCCTCCGCAAGAAGCAATGGTTGAACCTCCGACCAATCCTCCACCACCGCTCAGAAGGGAGCTCCGTCAGAGCAAGAGCCACCACCTCAAGTTGCTCCACCGCCGCCTCAACAGTCGAGAGTTAGGGATTTTCAACTAGAAGAAGAAGAGGACTTCTATCCTCAACAAATGCGACCTTGGAAATAACCAAGAGGTCCCTTCCCTAGACATCAACTTAAGTGGGACCAAGTTAGGAGACGCTATGAGGCTGAAGAAGCCTTTGAACCCCAAGACGTCTGAAGAGAGCATCAGAGACCTCCAAGACCCAACCAAGCGTTTCAAAGATACCCTGAGGAAGATGATGATCTCTCTGATCACACTAGTCAAGTTTCTCAAATGCCTTATAACCGTGAGCCAAGGTAAGAATGCATTGAAGGCTTCAAGATCAAGATACCTCCTTTCCATGGCAAGAATGATCTGGATGCATATTTGGAATGGGAAAAGAAGATAGAGATGGTCTTTGATTGTAGATGGTACTCTGAAGCCATAAAGATAAGGATGGCTGCTACTGAGTTCCATGATTATGCCCTAAGTTGGTGGGATCAGTTGGTGACTTCAAGAAGACGGAATGGAGAGCATCTTATCGATACATAGGTTAATTTGAAGGCGGCTATGAGAAGAAGATTTGTTCCAAACCACCATCACCGTGACCATCTCCAAAGGCTTGGGAGACTTACACAAGGGTTTAAGACTGTGGAAGACTATTTCCAAGAGATGGAGATGCTTCTCCTAAGGGTTGATCTAAGAGAGCACCGTGAAGTAACTATGGCTCGTTTCCCTGGCGGCCTCAATCGTGAAATCCAAGATCACTTGGAACTCCAGCATTATGTGGAGCTAGAGGAGATGCTACACAAGGTTGTGATGATTGAGCAACAGCTCAAGAGGAAGGGAACGGCTCCTTTCAAGTCCAACTATCAAAGGGATTCGAAGTCGTCCAACGCTAAGAATTGGAATCCTCCGAAGAAGGCATTCACTCCCACAATCAATGAATACGTCAAGGAGATACCTAATGCTTTCAAAGACAAAGGGAAAGGGATTGCCAATCCAACCAGAGCTCGTGATGTTAAGTGCTTCAAGTGCCAAGGCAGTGGCCACTATGCCAACGAGTGCACTAACAAGCGTGTGATGATTCTTCTTGATGATGGGGTGTACGTATCCAAAGACGAAGCAGCTATGCAAGAAGATGAGGATGAGAACTCACCTGAATAGTGGGAAGAAGAAGCTACTCAAGGAGAACTCTTGGTTACAAGGAGATCTTTGAAGTTGTTCCCTAAGGCTCCTTGGTGCAACTATCTGAATTGAAGCCTAGTGCAATGAGCCTCGTCAAACTCCAAATGAGTAAACCCAGTGGGACAAACCTCATTAGGAGAAGAGTACCCCTTAAGACCTTAATCAAGATAGATTAACTTAAGCATCCGGAGATGATGTGAAGAAGTGGTAAACATCCGAGTCTTCCTCCTTCTTCATTAGGTGATAACACATCTCCAAGTCCCCCCCAAGTCTTCATCAATGCATTGGCTAGCCTCTGACCTTGAGAGCGTGTGATTAGACTAGTGGGAATGTTGAGAGCTGCTTCCATTTGCTAGGTCTTAATGTCCTTGCTATCCCGGCATACATCATCCCCTCCTTCTTCAAAAAGATTTGTCCTCAAATCCGAACCATCTGCATCAAAAGGGATCAAGTCAGCTGTGTTGAACATTGAGCTTACTGTGTACTTACCTTGGAGATCAAGTTGGTAAGCATTGTTATTGATCTTCCTCGTGACTTCAAAGGGACCATCAATTCTTGGCTTGAGCTTGGAATTCCTCTCCTCCGGGAATTTGTCCTTCCTCAAGTGTATCCAAATCCAATCTCCTTCCTTGAACGTTTGCTTCTTGCGTCCCTTGTTGGCTTGTCTAGCATAGAACTTTGTTAGCTTCAATATTGGCCTTGACTGTCTCATGCATTGCTTTTACTTGATAGGCCTTTTCTTTAGCACCTACACTTATACTTTCACTCAAGGGCAATGGGATCAAGTCCAATGGGGGTAAGAGGAACATAACCATAAACGATTTCAAAAGGGCACAACTTGGTAGTAGAATGCTTAGCAATGTTATAAGCAAATTCAGCATGAGGCAAGCAATCTTCCCAAGATTTAAAATTCTTTTTAAACAAAGCCCTAAGAAGCATGACCATAGTTCTATTAACAACCTCGGTTTGCCCATTCGTTTGGGGATGACAAGTTGTAGAGAAAAGCAATTTAGTATCAAGTCTATTTCATAAGGTTCTCCAAAAGTGACTCAAGAACTTGGTATCCCTATCCGAAACAATGGTTCTAGGCATGCCATGCAACCTAACTACATCTTTGAAGAACAAATTAGCAATATGAGATGCATCATCTGATACACGCCTGACCAGCCCCACGCTTGGAGCTAGAGGAGGCCCATTGGACCAGCTTGACCCGAAGCTTGCACATGGACTTGAGCCCCTTTTGAAGACTATTTTGGGAAGACTTAAAGATCATTCACAACCCATGGAGCTTAATGGAGATCATTCA
>OVAU01004408.1:0-10118 GCA_900406315.1 Biscutella laevigata subsp. laevigata | reverse complement strand
GAATCAGGTCCAGCTCAGATCTTCTAGATCCACGTCGGATATTTGCACTCTTCCACTCCTTCTTCTTCCTTCTTCTCTTCCCGATTCGGATGGTTCGGTAATTCTGTTATCATCTAATCCTGCGAGCTCGAACTTAAGCGTAAAAGTAACTAAGAGAGAGAGAGTTCCCGCTGAAGGGGAGCCGATCGGGTCGGCGTTTTATTAGAAAAGACCGTGTGCGAGCTCACGAGCTGTGTTCGACTTCTAGTCGAGCTCGGGTCGCGAGGTCGAGATACAAAGTTAGGTCGCTGCGGACCGGGTTTCTAACTATAAGAACAATACTCAATCTAGCTCTCACTTTTCTCTCTCTCTCTAGTCTATTCCTTTCTCTTTCTAGCGAGCTCGGGACCGTCCCCCTTTTCGTACGACACTATTCCTTATTTATAGGAGGAGATGACCCGGTTCCCTTCTGGAGGGTCCGCGTCCTTTCCTATCGGATCTTTTAAGTTTCCTCGTCGATGGGCTTGTCTTTCTCATTCCTTTGATGGGCCGATTCTTGATCTTGGGCCGGCCTTTGATCTGGTACAATCCAGGTACCAACAATCAGCCATACATCTCCTCCTAAACCAAGTAAGAAATAAGTTTTAAATCCACAAATCTTTGTTCAGAGACATGAACAATACTGATATATGAAAGGAAACGAAAAAAGCACAAAATTCGAGGCAATAATCACCTCCTACAACTCCAAAAATGAACTTCCTTCCAGAAGAGAAGACTAAAGAAGAAAAAGTAATAATCACTTCCTGGAAATCGCTTCACGTTCAACTAATCTGTATTCAAAAAAGTTGGCGATGTCTTTTTGTAAAGGTTAAGTATGGAATTCTAATCAAAATCCACCAGACAAGTTGACTCCAAGTCAACACTAACCGACAAAACCGGCTGCTCTGATGATTATATGTGAATCTTTTAGCTAGAAAAGTCTTAAAAGACAACTATTGCACTCACTCCCTAATAGCCATTGATAAGGTAACATATCATTTTATATTTTAGTTCAAAAGATAAGGGGAAAATAATTCCACAGAAACAAGATAATATTAGTTTGTAGAAGAAGCAGGACAGAGATTGTTACAAATAACACTGAGACAAGAAGGAACCTTATCTTTCCAAAATTGTTTACCAAAATCTAAAATGTGCTCCAAAGTCCTTTTCTTGCCTTGCGTTGCGTCCCTTCTAAAGAGAGACGCCTACACGTAAAACAAATACTCTCAACATCTTCATTAACAAAAACCACTTGGAATTTTGCAATGGGTTCTTTTCTCTAGCTATTTACCATTACAATGCAACTTCCAATTCTGATTGATGACAAACGATGAACCCTTATCCAGAACGATAGCAGCAGCAACGTTGGTAGGGGGTGATCGAGTTTTACTCCTGAAATATGCATCATACACATGACAAGTCATCATGAAAAATCCCATCGATCATTGTTTCTTTGTGATGATGGGGTTTGGGATATGGACTTTTTCGATTCTGTTATTGCCACCAACACTTGCCACACGCTGATTACATGTTCAACACTATTATTTGGGAAACCAGTAACCACTGTTTGGTTTTGAGTGTTATTCATATTTATCTGGATGATCATTGTTTCTACCATTATTACTTGATTAAAAGGCCATAGCTTTTTTGGCAATTCATTCCCTTTTCTTGTGTACTTATTTCACCTCCCATTTTGTATCCATCTACTGGAACGTGAACTAATTAATTGTAGATTTCGTATTGTGGATCTTAATAAAGAAAAGTCTCCAAGACACAATCGGTTCAAGAATTGTGTAACGATCGTCATGTAAATCCATAAAACTAATTAAGATTGAGCAAAACTGGAGAAATTGTCACAGTTTCATTTTACAAAGATTAGATGCTAGGTAAAAAAATAACATTTTCTTTTAAGAAACATACTGACCAAATGAAGACCAAACTCATGTCTCTAACAATATCTATCTACAAACACACGCAAGTACATCATATCATATCATCATATATCATCATCATATTTTAAAGCTAGTGAAGAAACAAGAAAAACTTTTCCCATAAATGGAGGCCAATTTAGAAAACAAAAAGAATTTGTGTATTTTTCGTGCTCTCCAATAACAATCCTGATAATCAAACAGGTTGTTCTAATACCTGTAAGATGATCCAGATTGTTGTGGCGGAGCTGGTGGGAGCCTGTTTGGTGTAGTGCGACGGTAGCTGCCTCCAGATTCAGAAGAATCCTCACCGTTCTGAGCTGGATCGCTGTACCGTCGGCTATGACCACCAGATCCATACCTCTTCAATGAGTCAGGTCCACTAGCAGCTGCATTAAACGCATTCCTCCAATCCTCGCCTGAAGACCCTCCTCCATTCGTTCTCGGCCTGCTTTCTGCATATAAAAACACAACACAGAAAGACGATACACAAACAACGAAAATGAATCAATTTTGCTGTTACATATGAGTGAAATATTTAAAGGCATATATATATATACCGGTGCCACTGTTATCGGACCAGCTTGAAGCAGCCGCTGCTCGGTTATCATGAACACTTAGTTGCCTTGTGAGCTTTGACAGAAGAGAGGACTGCTTTTCGTAACGGTCTCTTCGTCTCTTGACGTTTTGATCTTCTTGAATCAGGGATTCGATCCTTTCATTACCAATAGCGCTGCAGATCAATGCCAAAAAAGGGAAAGACAAATAAAACACCAGACCACAAGCCGTATAGAGTTACAATAATACATTTGGGGAAATGATATGAAAAAAACCTGATGGAACTGTAAAGCTGATTCAGCATATCTTCCTTTGATTTTTCCACTTGACAAAGAACCACTGCCTGTTGAAGCCACGGGTATAAGTAATTTGATCGAGTAACAAAAAGGGCGAGATGGAACATGGGAAACTAAAGATTCACAAGAAAGATTGATTAGTGCACCTTTGGAACATTGGCAGCTAGGCTGTTGAGGACTGCTTCGACGTACCCCCTTACTTCTTGGGACATCCACCGCAATTCCTCTTCCGGGTCAATCGGTTTCTTAACCATCTTGTCCTGAAAAAAGACGAGAAAACAACTAAAATCGTAATTTACAGCCTCATCAGGAAAACTAAATGCCCAGCTAGCACAAACAAAGCTATCTTCAACGTTTAGGTTTAAGAAAATCTTAACCCTGTTTTAGTATGACCCACAAAGACATTTTTTTACTTATTCAACTGACTTTTGAAATCCAATGGGCATTTTGAGCCATATAGAAAATTTACAAGAAATAATTTATTATAATGCTATTGGTACGGGATTAAGATCAGCTAAACACATTTTGCACAGATTTTACTTCAAAAGTAAAGGGAAAACGAATAACACTGAATAAGCACATAGGCAAGGGACTTACAAGTGAACCTTCTGAAAGACTATGTCTCATGGAAGCACCAACCACTTGGCCTCCTCGAGCCTGGATAACTTTTTGCAGCTTATTAATCCATTCATTCTTATCAACCATGCTCTCGGCCTTGAGAACAAGTGCACTGTGAGCTGCAACATAAGAGATTCTACGGAGTTGCTCATATAAAATAGCACAAAGAAAGTCAAGCTGTTAATTTCAACAATTGCTTGACATACCTTTTAGTACAGTCTTATATGGAACCCTGCAGGTTATCTTAAATACAAGGCCTGGTCCTTTTGAGTCTGGTCCATTTGATTTCTTATCTTTTGAGCTTTTTGGTTTTTCTCCTTCATCATCAGAAATTTCTTCAATACTGCATTCCTGAGCAGATAACGAAGTTTCATGAGGCAAAGAAATGAATAAAACCTTCGTAATAAAGGCCTCACAGAATACAACTAATTAATACTCTGCTCATAGGGCCAACATCGTAGAGAAATGTAAAAATAAAGCCCTATAATTACACTTTAAATTGCAGTTACATCTTTGGCCAAAGAAAAATAAGTATTGCAAGAGAATGATACCTCCAAAGTTACAGTGCCGCGGAAGTTTCTTTCTTCTTCCTTTCTCGTATAACCAAGCTGAAGAAAGGTAAATGCAAAGGCAGATCACTTCCATAACAATTATAATAAGACCTTGTAAAGAAAAGAGAACACGCAACTTTCTCATTTGCATATATTTGGATAAAGTCCTGAAGGATATTTGTGATAAACGTTAACCTTTCCAGTTTTTTCATTCAGAACAAACCACCGCCTACTCCACCCATTTTTCTTTGCACTTTTCTTCATTATGTACCCTGCACGACAGATTAAAATTTATGTAGAAGATCTTGGAAGTTGGTTTTTATCCAAAATACAGCCATGAAAGCTTGGGCCTACACTAGGTCAAGGCTAAAGTGGCAGACAAAAAAAGGAGAACGCAAGACTGAACAGGAAGACAGCTTTGAAGTTGGTTTTTTTTCCGACAATCAATATCAAGAAAACCGGATCATACATCAGTCTGAAGCTTGAATGACGGAAGAAATGGAAATTGATAAGAAAATCACGCAATTGAACTGACTAAAAAGCTAAGCAGCAGTGAGGACACGCAATGCAAGGAAAATGGAAGTGAGAAAAACAAATTTTGCAGAATTATACGAGAATAAGAACCTGCTGTTATCTCTCCCCCAGGTCCAGCCGTCTTCAGACCAGAGACCTCCGGTGTCTCTTTATCTTTTTCTTTATCTTTATCTTGAGGAATAAATTTGTCTCTCAATGATTTCAAGCTACTACCACTCGATGACCCATCTGGCTGAGGACTACTTGCCTAATTAACAAGCAGAAACGAAAAATTATTACACGATGTATTTTCATATAGAAAACTAGAGAGCACTATCTAAGTATCCAGTAAGTGAATCCTGATTGCTTCTGAGATCAAGGCAAACCCTGTTTAAAAGAGATTGCTCTGCGTCTCCCTTTTTAGAGGACCGGCCTTTAAGCTCTTCCTCACGACGCTGTCTTTCCATTCTGATAAAAAGGTAATAAACGTACAAAAAGAGAAAGGATAGTAAGTTATGCATCACAAAAGAAAACAATAGAACTTGTAATTGCATCTATCGTCAATATCAGGGACTTGGGCGACAAATGCTGCAGCAATGGAACTATTAAGAAAGGTTGAATTTGTGACTGTGAAGAAGCATGCAGAAATATAGATATCCTATTCACAGGCACACATAAAAAGGCAGGACACCCACACAAGTGGGTATATTAAAAGATAGAAAGTAAGAACGATCAACAAGTTAAGATGATGCTACCTTCTTTGCACAAGGCGAATAAAGTGTTGAGGTGGTACAAACGCACGCTCCATATCAACTAGTGCAACTACCATCTTCTTAGCTTCACTCTTGAATCCATCAAGTGCAGCACTTGCTATAGCGACAACCTGATCGATGATTAAAAACAGGAACAACTATTATAATTATGGCGATGAAAAATGAAACAGAATGAACAGTGAAAAGGGTTATTACCTCTCTCTTAAAAGGAGGGTATCTCCCAAGACCAGGTGTGGCATTCGCAGAGGCAGAAACTATATCAACAAGCACTCGGTGAACCTAACCAAGAGTTCAACCATATCAGCTTAGCAACAAATAAGACAGTTAGGCAACCAGGTAGGAAATCTTCAAAATATATATGTAACGTGACTGTATTACACTAAGGTTGAGTGGGACTCCAACAAAACAAGACCAGGATAATTAAAAGAATCACAGTTAAAAGTGTTAAATAGACCATGTGTAACAATAAATGGCCAATGTTCCACAATTTAAGAAAATATCTGAACCAATCCTTCGCAGCTCAATTAGAGGAAGGCAACAACAGATAAGCTATAAACACTAACAAGGACACACCTCATCAACGCAGAGTCGTGCTGGGTCTTTAGCTAACTCAAGAACACCCTTTATTAACGATCTCAACCCTTTTTCTGGAGATATAAGATAAGGTTGATAACCATCTGCCTCTAGTACAATCTGGAACAATAAGAAAATCAATCTTTCATACTCCAGTCTAAAAATTTTACTTGTTCATACAATTCAAATCAAATTTAATTATTACTCACCCTTTTGACATTGTTCAAGTCAAAATGTCTATCCAATGGAAGCTGCTTGATACGGTTGGGGAAATTTCCTTCAAAACTTGCTACAACTTTCCAACCACTTCCCTGAACCGAAATTTTGTTGGACAGAAAAATCAACTTTCCAAGAACTCCAAAAGGGGCATTAGCACATGAAAGGCACAGCCACAACTCTAGACATACTATCTTCATAATATTTTTTAGTGAAACATATAGCATATATATCTAACATTAGTTTCGTGTAATCCCATAACTATTTCCATTCCAAGAAGAAAGTCGAAAAAGGCTGATCAGTGATGTTTTATTTGGTAAGGGGATGGTTTCTTCAGCTTATGTATGAAAATACTCACTTCACCGCCAGCCAAGTGGAGAAGAAATTTTTCCTCAAACTCACGACAAAGCTCCAAAGCTATAGCCCTTGTACCATCCGCACTGCTAACCAGTTGTTCACCAAGCCTTGCTAATTCCTCCTGCACTATTTGCGACTTACCCTGGAGCCAGTGCATGTATGAAAGGAATTTGAGAGTTCAGATTTTTCACACATACCGAAATCATGTCTCTCAATCATCATCCAGCTAAAATAAAAGGAAGCCACTAGAGATTGGGAAATGAAAATAAAAAACCATACGAGCTTGACAGAAGATGAGCATCGACCAGTCACAAGCAAGAGTTTTTACTTATTGAACTTAGTTTACTTTGATTTACAAAATCTTGTTTTCCTATGACGAAACTAAGCTCCACTCGCTCCCTATCATGGAAAATGCGCTAATGAGGATAGGAGTTTTTAGTCTAGATATCTAGGCCTAAAGATCGACTTTAACTTCAAAGAAAAAGTAGGTTGGCTTTCATGAAGCAAACTGTAAGTCTTCCCTGAATTGCAAGTTGAAATAGGCATATAAACAATCTAATTGTCATTTGCATATATGACATAATAAAGCAAACATATGGAGAGAAGAAATACCCAGACAAGATATTTGGAAGCCTGAGCTTCATTCTGCTACGGATCTGGTTGGCAAGGGTGTCCACCAGGGCAATTCTGCCAAGTTTGCTTTGTGGAGCACCAGTCAAAATGGATTTTAGACTTTCACTCTCAGCACGCCAAGCAGTTTCTACAGAGTTTTCACTGCCTCCAGACTGCGCTGATGCAATTGAGACAGATTGACCAATAAGAGCAACCCAAGGAATATCAGTTGTTTTCGGAGGACCCTTATTTGAAAGAAGAGCCTGAACTGCTGCAACAGATTTTGGGTTCTCTGCTGCCTGGTCGATTTTGCTGATGATTCCTACTGTTCTAGTACCTATAAATAGGAAGTGATTTTATTTTGCTCTGTTATAGAATAATTTTTTAAAAATCCAAAGCCTCTTTTATCCAAATATGGCAAGGTAACCATAGTAGTTGAGAAATATAATGAAGGGTCGATATAGTGGAAGTGCCTATGTACTCACTCTCTGGATCATACTCCTTTGCAGTTTTCAGGGCTCGAGATGACGCAATTTCAGATGCCTGGCTAGCAGGCACAATAACTAGCAGTATGGCATCATTGTGCTGTGCATGTTCACCAATCTAATAAACGAAAGAAACAGATTAAAAATGCCAAATAAAAAATTGTTGAAAAACTTCATGGTTGACAGGTAGATTAGGGGAATGAAAGGGCATCAAGCAGTTACTAATCTTACCATTGAATCGTCCACAATTCTCTGGTCCAGTCCAGGCAAATCAATCAATTTTAGTGGTGGAGCTGCAATTTCAAAGGCACGTATATATGTTATCATAATTACAGATAACAGTTAAAAACAATTGATTAGCCATTATTCATGTTCCAATACCCAAAGATTAGCTTCAGATTCTAGCAAAAAAGGTTGAAGCTGTAATGAGCATTAGACAACGTGGTGGCAAAATATTACCGCTTAGCCATTTACTGATGTAGGGGACATTCAAATACCCAAGTTAGCTTTGATAACATGGGTGTTGTTAAAGCGACCAATAAATGGGTTTGACACTTATCATCATGGAAATAAAAAAGGATTACCTGTGCTGGTACGAATTTTTAGGTATATTTCATCACGACCCCTCCCTGAGCCTCCTTTGCTAAGTCTATCCTGCAGAGAATGCCTTAGGGCACCTATTATACATTTACAAAAAGTGTTCATATAATGCATTGTATCTTACATGCAGATAGAGCTTCACAAATCATAGCCAAATTGCATGTGTGCACATAATGAGCCTTACTTGCAGAAACTTGTTGAGATTTATTGTCAATTTGCAAAATTATTGCCTTGCTGCTCAGTGATTGCTCCCTACTTAAGTCGATGACTATAGGAGCCCGTGTAGCACCATTCTCACCCGTTGGCTATCCATAGTAATTGTAAACAAACATGCACAATAGAGGTGGTCACTATTAGAAAATGCTACAGCCAGTAGTGAGGTATAAAAATTCAAACTTACAACTTACCAGAACTGGATGTCCAATTAGGCTATTCAAAACTGCAGACTTTCCAGCTCCCTGATCCAGCAAGCAAAGTGACATCATTTATGTTTAAACATAAGAGCTTTTTCTTTTGCAAACCTTCTAAGCTCCGATCACAAGCACAAAGCAATCTATTTCTACTGTCTTCCAACAGAAGTGTTATGTCAACAGAGAAACTCGATTGAAAACGAAATCCACGGCGGTTAGGGAAAACACAATTTGAGAGTAAAACTCATACATTATTTTTCTTGAAACACGCTTTTCTACAGAATTTTTCTGCCTGCTTTGAACTAATTTCTCAAAGTTTCAAAATCAAATAGATCACATCAACCTTCTCCAGATCGTTTCTCCTAAAACAAGACTTCCCTTAAAAAGAGAAACGTAACAAAACAAGCTACGAATGAAGATTACTTCCTACAAAACTCCTACGTTACGAGAACATCTCAACAAACCTCTTCGAGATCCACAAGATTTAGGCATCTAACATCTACACTCGATAACAGGATAACATAACAGCAAACCCCAAATAAACCACACTGAACAAACATAAAGAGCGAGAGGAACCTACCACATTTCCTAGAGCCACGACGTTGAGGGAAGTAATAGGCCGTCTAGAAGAAGTGCTCTCTTCGGGATCTTCATCAGCGAGCAGCGACGCAGCTTGTCTCATCGAATCCGCAAGCTGAGACAACTCATCGATCGCTTCCATGGTTACTTGCAGAAATCCTCAGCAAATATCGGATTCAAAGTACAAGATCTGGACGAAGAACGTGAGTCGCTAGATCCGACAAGTACCGACAACGGTAGCCACGGAAGGTGGATTACCCGGTGAAACGGAAACCGGAGTTTCAAATAGGGTAGCGACGGTGCTTAAGCTAATATATGTTTGTGTGTGTCTCTTCGTCGAGGAGAAAGTAGGCGAGGACGGGTCATATAACAGAGAAACACGTAGTAACTTTCCTAATTAACAAAGATGTCAAATTTCACAAATGTTGAAATTTCACAAATGTTGAAATTTTCAAAGCGATTATTTGTTTCTTTACAGAAATGAGTCTGCGACTGTGGACAGAACCGAATCGAAAGTTTCGGTCTTCGGACCGATTTCGGTTAGGTCAACTAACAAATTTAATTTCATCTGGTTATTGGTTTGGTTTGGTTCGGTTCGCCCAACCGATCGATTAATTGATTTCTTTTTTTAAAAAAAATTTGGGTTTTTTATATAAACCGAAATTAAACAAAAATTAAACCAAAAATAAATCAAAATTCGAAAATACCTGAATTACTCGAACCGAAATACTCTGAAATAACTGAATTACCTGAATCTATCCAAATTTTTTGGTTTAACTGAAAATTCGGTTACTTTTTTAATATTTGAATTAACCAAAAACCAAACCGAACTGAAACTAAATTTTATTCGGTTCAATTCAGTAACAAAATTGAAAACTGAATTAACCGAAAAACTGATTTAATCCGCTCCGACCGATCCGATTCGCAGGGCTAGAAATGATTATTCAGAAAGGCGGAAGCTTCTTTTTTTTTATCTTTACAACCAACTCTTATCATATACTAGGGGCAGACCCGCACGTTGCGCGGGTTTG
>OVAU01004406.1:0-10120 GCA_900406315.1 Biscutella laevigata subsp. laevigata | reverse complement strand
TCTGGATCGAGCAGCTCTCCATGATCCTCTTGGTCGATCCAGAAAGGTATGATCTTGANTTGATCCTAATTACTCCTCATTTGCACAGATCCACTACAATCACCTGAAATGGAAAATATGCAAGATGCAATCCTAAAAGACTCTAAATGCAACCTAAACTATGTAAAGATGATCAATAAAGAAAATCAAAAACCGAGTAAAAACCTTGCATATCAATCAGTCAATCGAAAAGAACATTGATGGTTTTCTGAGGATCATTAGCGATCTTGAAAACGCTGAAATGCAAGTTTCGGATGAAGATCAGGCTGTGATGGTCCTTATGGACTAAAGGATGCCATAAGATACATCAAGACTACCCTGACTATGGAGGAAGTCATCTCTGCTGTGAATTTAAAGGAACAAGATGTCAGTTCTCAACAAAAGGATACCAGACCAGTAGATGAAGGCTTATACGTCAAAGGAAGACCTGTTTCTAATTAGAGCAAGTATGAGGATAAGAAACCCAGTGGGAATGAAAAGAACACCAAGGGTAAAGAAAAAGGCAAGACCAAGAAGAAGGTCTGCTTGTAGTGTGGTGAAGCTGGACACTTTAAAATGCTATCACAGAGGTGAGACATCGAATGTTAACGGTAGTTAAACAAGGGTTGATGTGTTGTTCATTGAAGAAGCTATGGCAGTTACTGTAAATAACTTGGAGTCAAGATGGATATATGAGTCGGATGCTCATTCCACATGTGTTGGCAAAGTGACAGATTCGAGAATCTTGTTGAGGCAGCTACGAGATCAGTTAGAATGGAAAATGATACAACATCCCAAGTAAAAGGGACATGTACTGTTAGAACCACGAATCCAAATGGTTCTCATGTAGTTATGTCACAGGTCAGATAAATACCAGAGATGAAGACGAATCTTATATCATTGGGAACATTGGAGGTTCAAGGCTACATCTACATTTCCGAGAATGGTGATCTCAGGATTGTGAAGAATGATCGAGTTCTATGAAAAGGATATTGATCTGGTACTTTGTATTTTCTTGAAGAAGAAGGTTTAGATAAGATATCAGATGGGTATGGAAATGTTGTTAGCGGTGATGAGACTCATATGTGGCATAGCAAGCTTGGTCACATGAGTCAGAAGGGTTTGGATCTTCTAATCAGAAGAGGACTTCTTGATAAGAACAAGGTTACTCAATTGAAGTTTTGTGAAGACTGCGTGTCTGGTAAAATTCACAGGCTGAGTTTCAGTCCAACTAAACACACATCTAAGCGTTCTTGACTATGTGCATTCTGACTTATGGGGCTCTCCGTATGTTCCTAAGTCGCTTGGTGGATGTCAATACTTTCCGAGCATTATTGACGATCATAGCAGGAAGATTTGGATAGCTTTCTTGAAAGGGAAAGATGAAGCCTTCATCAAATTCAATGAGTGGAGATTGCTGGTGGAAAATCAAATTGGCAAAAAGCTCAAGACATTGCGCACAGACAATAGTCTCGAGTTCTGTAACCTACAGTTTAACAATATGTGCAAAGCAAATGGGATTGTGCATCATAAGACAGTGGCGTATACACCTCACCAAAACGGAGTTGCAGAAAGGATGAATAGAACGGTGATGGATAATGTTCGAAGTATGTTGAGTGAATCTGGTCTCTCAAAAACTTTTTGGGCAGAAGCGGTTGCAACTGCAGTTCACCTGATAAATAAATCTCCTTCAACTGCAATCAACTTCAAAATTCCAGATGAGATATGGTATGCTCGAGACCCTGACTACTCATATCTGAAACGTTTTGGATGCACTGCTTACGTTCACGTTGATGATGGAAAACTAAACCCAAGAGCCAAGGTTGGAGTTTTTCTTGGTTATCCATCAGGTGTAAAAGGGTTTAAAGTGTGGTTAATTGAAGAAAAGAAGTGCATCATTATTCGAAATGTAATCTTCAAGGAAGATATCATGTACAAAGAGTAATATCAGAAGTCGTCAAAGGTTCTCAACTCAGTTCCTGATCATGTTGAGCTGGAAATTACCAATAAAGAGCCCGAAACTCTCACTACGGAGACTTCTGAAGTTGGTAATGCTGACAATAGTGACACAGAGAGTGAAGACTTTGATGGTCTCTTTGATGAAGAAGTCCATGATCTACCAATCTTGGAAGATTATGTCCTGTCTCGTGACAAATTCAGGAGAGAAATCAAAAAGCCTCTAAGATTTCGTGAGGATGCTCAGCTGGTTAACCACGTTTACTTCACCACTGAGAATGGTGATCCATCTGAACTTGCAAGTTACAAAGAAGCCCTGGAGGACAAAGACTGGAACAAATGGAACTTGCTATGGTGGAGGATATTGAATCATTGTACAAGAATAAGACTTGGGAGTCGGTGAGATTACCAGATAACCAGAAAGTTGTTGGCTCAAAATGGATCTTCAAGTTGAAAGAGAGTTCATATGAAGAAGAATATCTTAGGTTCAAGGCCAGATCTTCGCTCCAGTTGGTAAACATGTGTCTATCATGATTCTGCTTGAAATCGTTGCCTTCGAGGATCTAGAGCTGGAGCAACTTGATGTTAAAACGGCTTTCCTTCATGGAGATCTTGAAGAAAGTATCTACATGAAACAGCCAGAAGGGTTTCAAGTTAAAGGCAAAGAAGATTGGGTCTGCCTTCTTAAAAAGTCTTTGTATGGCCTCAAGCAAAGTCCACGCCAATGGAACAAGAAGTTCGATCACTTCATGAAAGATATTGGCTTCACCAAAAGGGAAAGGGATAACTGTGTTTACGTGAAAAGGGTCACATGTAATGTTCTAATCTATCTTCTTCTTTATGTTTACGATATGTTGGTTGCTTCTAAAGATATGCAGGAAATTGTCAAGCTCAAGAGAAAGTTGGGAGAAGTCTTCGAGATGAAATACTTAGGCAAGGCTAAAAAGATACTCGAAATGCAGATCACCAGAGATCGAGAAAATCACACTCTAGAACTATCTCAACAAGGTTATGTTGAAAAGATTGTGAAAGTGTTTCACATGGATCAGGCTAAAGAAGTATCTACACCTCTGGGAGCTCATTCAGCCTAAAATTTGCAGCCAGTGAGGAACTGGTGGAGTAGGAGAAAGAGATGAGACATGTTCTGTATACAAATGCGGTTAGAAGCATCATGTACAACATGATTGGCACACGACCTGACGTTGCTTATGTTTTAGGTATGGTAAGTAGATTCATGGCGAATCCTACAAAGATCCATTGGCTTGATGTCAAATGGATACTAAGTTACCTGAAGGGTTCTGCAAAATCAAGTCTGGTGTTTGGAAAAAGAGGAAGTCTTGATCTGCTCAGTTACTGTGATGCTGACTTTGCTTCGGATCTTGACAAGTGAAGGTCAATTACTTGTTTTGTTTTCACTTTTGGTGGCACTGCCATGAGCTAGAAATAGAGGCTACAAAGTGTGGTTGCTCTCTCAACCACATAATCTGAGTACATTTCCTTGACAGAAGTTGTCAAAGAGGCGACGTAGTTGAAGGGTTTGATAAGTGACTTCGGATACAATCAAGATGCCGTGAAAATCTTCTGTGACTCACAGAGTGCCATAGCTTTGTCAAAAAAACAATGTGTTCCATAGCAGGACTAAGCACGTGCAGGTAAAGTTTCATCACATAAGGGAGAAGATAAAAGATGGATTAGTGAAGATTTCAAAGATTTCAACACTTGTGAATCCTGTTGATATCTTCACAAAAGTCTTGCCGGTTGCAAAGATAAATGAAGCTTTACACAAGCTTCATGTCATCTGTAACTAAGTTGGAGGTGGACGTTCCATGGTCGGTGCACATGAGGAGCTAAGGAAAGGAGAAATGGTGAAGGCTATGGTGTTTGCAAGTAAATGAAAAAAGCGCTGGTTTGAAGCATTTCGGTGGAGTTTTGTTGGTAAATGGGCTTAAACATCGCTTAATGGGTCTGGCTTGTTGACAAGTTCGGTAATGTCGTTACTGGACGAAGACGGCGTCGTTTTTGCTCTGCAATCTTCTCCTTTGCAAGATACTCGAGTTGTCGTTTCTTTCATTCTAGTGCGTTGTAGTTCACAGGATCTCAGGTGCATTTAGCTCACGAGTTTTGGCTTTATAAGTCAGCTGAATACTAGAGAAGAGATTATCCTTTTGAGGACTTAGAGATTAGTGATTTCTTGCTTGTTGATTTAATCGATCATACAAGTTGTATAGTTTTATGTAATCTCGGTTTGTACTGTTTTCTCTGATTCTTAGTGGATTCTCCGAGCATCGATCCCGGATGTGAGTAGGTTGCCGATCACTTTGACGGTGGAGGCCGAACACGTTACATTCGTGTGTTCTTTCTTGCTTTTCTTTCTCTCTCTTTCTCTGTTCAAATTTTGCAAGCTTGATATAGAGTGAGAGAGTGACTGTGTTCGGCGAAGAGTGTGAGCGTTTGTTCAGTTCTTGGGCAAGAATCTTGTTGATTCTTCTACAAGATCAACCGAGATGATCCCTCTTCCTTTAAATATTAGTTTTTATGCTTCAAATTTTAATTACATATATTTGGAGGTAATTTTATTTTGGATTGAAGTTTATTTTTAGAATTTCTTTCTCCGATTAGAGTTAATTGGTATCTCAATTATTGGACTATTAATTTCTTGCAAAACATTTTTTTTATTTTGAATTATCGTTACTATAATTTTGATTTGTATATTGATTGCCATACTGTACATGTTTAATAACTAAATCTCGATAATTAATTTACAAATTTTCTTAGATAATTTTCAAATATTAGTTTTGTAGTCACCTCCCTCTTTATCTTATCTATATGGTATTTTGGATGATATCACTGGAATCATTTGGGTTAAAACTTTACTAATATAGGATGTATAACGTGAGACATCTCTTCCTTCGCTATCAAATTAGTAGTACAGTAGAGTTCTAATTCGAGAGACTTTTTGAGAAAATAAATTGGAGGAAAAAACACTGAAGAAAATGTATTTGATTATTAGAACTTGAGAAGTGTAAACCTATTGTGAGAAATTGTCGACCAATCAACATCTTTCGTACGTGAGAATTCATTTGTGTCAACAAATCATGGCTTCAATTGGTTATTGGGCTTAAGTCCATTAAGGTTTTGCACATGAAAATAAAGAATTATCAGATAAAGGTTATTGACCCAATATATATACCTAGATGATTATTGTGCTTTTTTTTTTGGTCAAAAGATTTCATTGATGTAAAGAGAGTAACAGTTACAAAAGTTAAAATAAGTTCCAAGAGATAGACAAAGGTAAAGAGAAAACTCTTGCATTCTTTGCAAGCATATCGGCATGTGAATTCATCTCTCTTCGTGTAAAAGCGAAACCATATCCTTGTTTTCTGATAAGCGTAGAATGTCTTGGAAAGGAAATTTGAGCGGATGATTTGCGTAAAGAGCATTACGTCTAGATCGAAAGTCCGCCAACCAATCCAGTACCTGCTTAGAGTCCATTAGGAAAGCAACATCATTATAACCAAGTGAAGAGAGATGTTGAACGGTATTCAACAAAGTCTTGGTCTCTGCTTCGACCGAAGTGGCTGTTGCCGCTAGACTACCTCGACTCCAAGAAACAACTCTTTTTTGATAGTCAAATAACAGCCATGCTACTCCTATGTTCTCCGATGAAGTTTTCCAGGATGCATCTAAAAAACAAGTAAAACGATTAGAAGATGGAGAAACTAACCTCCCATCTTGGGGATGATTTCCAGTTTATTATTGTGCTTCTAATCATTTATCAGACGTATTGGTATTTTTGGTAATTCATTATTTTTTTAATTTATTATTGTGCTTCTGATCTTTTAATTACTAATATTAATTTTGTGACATAAATTGATGAGGATTTGGAAATTTGGTGAAATTATTATCTTGATTTTTGTGTTAAATATGATTGCATTGGAGAAATAAATGTTTGTTAAAAATAAGTTATTATATTAAATTTTATTTTCATGTTTTTATTTTAGATTTGAAAAACTTGATAATATTTTAAATCTTATTATATTTATTCTTGTTGTTAATATATTTTTTACTATATATCAGATATTCATTGGTGAAGATGGTTGAGGTTCATCGGTGGAGATGGCTAAGGTTAATCGGTGAAGATGGTTGCAGAAGAACAACGAACCAGTGGTAAAATCGGCGATCAAATTTTGGAGCAGATTGGATTGAGAAGAAGTCGATACTTCTCGAATCTAATATGGCAAAGAAATAAGATTAAAGCTTGGAGAAAGAAGAAACAAATGGCCATCGTGTCATTTGCCAAAGGTTTTGGTGATGGCGGAGATGTCGAAGAATCACGGCCAGAAAATCACCGGTTTGTAGATCTGAAAGCTGACTGAGCTATGTTGGTGTCATGAAGTGTTATTCAACGGATAAGTCCAAGAATCATTGATGATTCGTGAGAGAGATGAGATCGATACTGGATTTTCTCGTCGATTGCTAAAAGAAGATAAGAGTAGTCGACAATGGAGACATCTCTCAAAAGCCCTTAAATGTGAGATTCCAAATCTCTTATGGGCTCCCAAAATCGCATATGCCCATTATTCATTAAACATTTATGTTATGACGAAATTATCTTTAAGTGGGTGAGAAAAAAACAAATCAAAATTTTGGTTTGGATTTGAATGTGAACCCAAAAAATGAAATTTTGGTTTGATTTGAATTTTGGTTTGAATGTGAACAAAAAAAATTATGAAAATAAAACAAAAAAGAGCTAAAGCTCCTCAATCGAACCCGAGCTCTCTCCTCTCAGCTTGTCATCGGAGTATTCCTCTCCCTCCAGCTCATCTTCTCCGGCGACACCGTCAGACCTCCACGTTTCCACGAACGAGCAATCCTGCGGGGGAAGTCGAAATGCAAGTTAATTCTTCTATATCTATGGTAGGAATAGTATATAGGGTTTGTAATTGGATTTGATAAATTTTTCTCCTCATTTCATTTGGTTCACATTTATTGTTTGTATACATCTATAGAATGTGGTTGAATGTGTGGGATTGAATTGTGAGTAGGTTGTGCAATATAGGAGATGTTTATGTCTCGATATCTCAATCTAAAACCTCAACTGTATAAGTAAAACTTCGGATAACTGGTAGAACTAATAAATTGATTATACTAGGTAAAACTTAGTATAACTAGTATAACTCATAAATTTATTAGTTATTAAACTAGGTAAAACTTAGTATAACCAAAACTTGATGTTCTTGTTTTTCTTGTTTTTGCAGGGTACAATGGCGAAACACATGAGCGAATATTTCAAATTTAAAGGTTGCATGTATAGTGTACTCTTGAAGGCCAAAGTGCAAGATATAAATTTGACACTTATGGAAGAAAAGTTGTATAAAAAGCTTGCGTTAGACGAAAGTAAAGTACAACTGTCATTGAGTTACATGCCTTTGGTGGTTGGATGTGACAAACAACTAACTATTTGTGATGATGAGGATTTGCTTGTTTATCTAACGTCGATTGATAGATAGGACCAGAGATCTCTGTTGTTAGTGGAGGAGACGAGTAGATCATATCAATTAGAGAAGGTGTAAAGGGCGGGCATAAATTCGATTGGTATGAACTACGACGTGTTGGAGGAGGGAAATAATGATGAAATTGGATGTAATGTCATAACTCTACACGTGGAAGATGGGCAAGCAGATGCATATAACGATGAGGATAGAATATGAGATGATTGTATGGATACGAACACCGCAGCTGAGACGAATACAAGTGCGGATATGGATGCGAATTCATCCATTTTTCGGAGAACGGCGTAGACGGACACAAAACAAAAGACGACCAAGGCAAAATTTCGGTTTCAATTGGTTGTTGTTTGGAAGGAATAGTTTTTCAAGTGAATAATTGTGTTGTTCAACTATGTATTGTAAAACTAAGGAATACTTTTGTCTAGTACGCCTTAGCAGTAAATTTGTTGTGCTCTTGAATTAAGTACTGTGAGATTTCAGTTACAAATTCTGTAAAACTATGAAATACTTTGGTTTACTACTGCTTAGTATTATATTTTGGATTTTATGAAAATTTTAAATAACATATTTGAAAGTTAATTAGTATTCAACCTTTAAATTACATATATGAAAGTTAATTACATATTTGAAAGTTAATTACATATTTGAAAGTTAATTACATATATGAAAGTAATTTAGTAAATTTGTTTTCAACAAACTCATAGTTTCAAAATTTGTCTTATACATTTCAACGTCTTTCCAAGAACACTTCCTTAGTACGAACAAGTTCTAAAGGACTTATCTAGGAAATGATGATTTCAAATGTATTTTTGCAGTAATCACGTAATGCTGACATTCCAATGCGGATAAAACATAAGTAAAACTACAATAAGAAATTAATAATATAGGTATAACTAAAATCAATGGAATTCAGGAAAAGTATAACTATGAAGAACATCGGTAAAACCATTATATTATGTAAAACTAAGTGTAATTTTTTAGGGGGGAAATTCAAAAATTTTAAAATATATATGGCGTTCAAACGAATTTTTAAAATATTTTTGGTCAAAAAAACTGATTCTGCCAACTCTGAAAACGAGACAAGGAAACTCCTCTATATATTGACTACATCCACTCTTCTTCTTCTATCTCCTTCAACTTTCTCTCCTTTCTTTCTCTCTACTCACAACTAATATGTCCTGTTTTTAGGGGTTTAAGTCTCAACTTTTGATCGGATTATATACCCCTTTGTGAATTATTAACATGCTTTGGAGCTTCTTTGTCTCCTTTCAGGTTTTCACAGGTCTGAAAAGGAAATTCGAGAATAGAAGAGTTATGGGCGGTTTTTTTAGGAGTTCTGAAGAAGTCAGTCCCGTCTGGGTAGCAGTACGATCGAACCTTCACTCCGAGCAAGATCCATTTTGCCCGATCCGCAACGAACGAGGCCCAGAAAGAATTGAGACCATGTTCGATCGAACCTCTAAGCTGTCTTTTCCAGAAAATTCGTTTTGAAGCTTAGGCCCGTATGCACCCTGATGACGTCACCAATTCCTATATAAGCACCAAAGAGAGACAAATTTTGGACGTTTTTTCCTTATTATATTCAGCTTATTGTTTTCTGCAACTAGGGTTTTTTATTTTGATTTGCTAGTGGAGATAAATTTAGATTTGACAACTATGTATCTGGAACCCTTGTTTTGATTCTATTTGAGTATTGATTTATGCATTCAACTACGCTTTGTTTGCTTGTCATAATTATGTCTGAGTAGATCATTAGATCGGATCTAGGGTTACAAAAAAGGGTCTGCTAGGGTTCATGTTCAGATTAGGTTTAGAGAAAAGATTTAGATTTGACAACTCTGTATCTAGATGGGTTTATAATTAAAAATTTTCAATATTAAAAAAGTTCAAATCTTCAGCCAAGCTCTTAACCAAGTCATCAACCTTCTTATCAACTCTATCGACCTTCTTATCAATTTTCTTGATGAGTTTCAAGATCGGGTTAAGGGTCTTCATAACACCACCCATTTCCTCAGCTCCAACAACTCCATCTTAGACATCTGCCCTCTTTTGTGTCTTGTCTGCCTCTTTTTCTCGTGCATCGACATCTCCGGCAAACATGTCTTCGAAAAAGATGGGTAAATCTTCATCCACACGCTTGTCCCAACTATTGACGACTATGTCATCCTTATTAACATCATCATCAAGTTCCAACAACTCATCCAACATTAATTCCTCCTTTGTAGTTTTGGTAGGGATGATGCTGTGAATAATCTGTAAAAACCAAAATATTTGTTCCAACTTAGAAAAGTTCTACATTAGTTCTACCTTAGTTCTTTAGTTGTACTACACTAGTTCTGCCTTAGTTCTACCATAGTTTTGCCTTAGTTATACCAGTGTTCTGCCTTAGTTCTACAAGAGTTCATCCTAAAACCAAGAGATAAGTAAACTTACAGTCTCGTGACTAAGATCCTTGTTTCACATCCTCTAACCTTCTTGATTCTCCTTTCTTGAAATGCCGCTACACAAACTTCATCCCACCACGATCTTTGTAATTTAGAGGAAAGTTTCGACAGTTGAGTCATGATATCAAAGTGTGTTCCCTCAGCCCATAATGGATGGGAACGTCATTCACAACAAACCAAACTTGTTTCTTC
>OVAU01004405.1:0-10121 GCA_900406315.1 Biscutella laevigata subsp. laevigata | reverse complement strand
ATCCGTAGATCTTAACGAACCCGATTATTTTTGCACTAACAGATACCAAAATCTGAAAAAACCATTTGAAGCATCGCCTATAGAATCTGCAAATTTCCTTTTTGGTTTTAACTTATTTCTTCTTTCCTTTCTATCTCAGATGGCTTTGATCATAATAATCTATAAAGTTTATATGGTTCCGCGCACAAATAAATTTCTCCCAGACCTTTATCAACTTTATGATTTCATTCTTAGAATTTACGATCTTTAATTATCATACAAATGTTTATGTTAACTTTTTCCTACAACAGGCCGCTAGTTTTATGCAAACAGTAAGCTCTAATATAATGTAAATGCAATCCTAACATTAATCTTAGTTTAATAGTTTTATACTCTAATCTGAACAACTGCATAAGAGGTAAAACATCAATGACATTACATCTGTTATATTTTACCCCACGTGGGAACCACTCAAAATTCATTATTTAATTTTTATTTAATATTTTGTCACTAAAATCTAATACCACCTCCAATCCTAATGTGTAGTGGGTTTCCTAGATTAGTTTAATATTAAAAAATAGTTCAAAGGTTCTTAAAAATGAAGAATAATTTCTTCATTTGGAAACTTTGGGTGAGGTTTAGAACTCCAATTAAATAATATTTTAATGTTTTGGGCTTAATAATATTATTTTAATGGTAAGTACTCATAATTAAATATTATTTTAATCTTAAGAACTCTCAATCTAATATTTGCATTGTGGGTGCTCTAATCACTGCGACACTAGAAGTGTCCAAAGAGCATCTCTCCTTTATCTCTGACACAATGACATCTGTTTTGTACTCTTTATTAATACCGCACATGTATTTAGTTCTCTACTACACCGCGCATGTAATTAAAAATAAGTAAAATATGTTTTTAATTATTGAATCGAACACTAGATATCCCAATAAATTTCTTGTTTATTTATCTTTCTCACAAAGATCTCTTAAGAGTTATCATACTTTGATAACTTCTTATATAGATTAAACTCATTTTAATCTAACTAGGAATATGAAACAACTTTTCCATATTCTTACCTTAGAGATAAGTAACTCAATATATCTAACTCTCTTAGAATATATTCACTAATCTTATCTCTAACTGCTTTCCTTTTTTCTTTTAACTCATGTTTGGCTTCAAGCTTAAGCCAACATTAATTTCGTCCACCAAACCTTACTTCACTCATCATTCTCTGGTTAGTCTCGATTGTGTTTTTGTGGAGGCCGATTCAATCTTGCTTTCTCCTTTTCGGACCTGTGAAAGTAGCTTCTTTCTCTTTTTTGCCTGCTTTCTCGCGTTTTGCGTGACTGTGGGATGTGCTGCTCTCGGTTAGGGTCATCGAAGCTTTCCTTGTTAGGTTGGGTTTGTGAATAGTTCGTTTTTAGTTGGACTTAGTACTGTTTGTCGTTTGCGTTGTGGTGTTCGTCTTTGCTGAATTAGGATCTTTGACCTGGTGATTTTGATAGGGTAATTCTTCGGTGCTCCCGGTGTTATTAGATTTTGTTACATGTGGTTGGCCTTCGTGGGTTGAGGTTGTCTCTTGATGGTTGTTTGACTCTCTCTCCGTCGTCTTTCGTGTTAGACATTCAGCTGTTGTGGTTGTCGGAGTTCTTTTCTGCCTCGGAAGTCGGTTGCTAACCGGTTCGTCAACCAATTTTCCGTGACTTGGTGTGGCGTCTCGTTACTTTGGCTCTCTGTGCTCAATGTGGTCGAGAGGGTATATAAGCCTTAGACGTTCAAAGTCCTTCAATAAATGGCATCGTGGTTCTTTAGCTCAGTCTCCAATTTCAACATCTTCGAGCTTCCTCCTCCTTGTTGATCCCTAGATTCTTGTTCTCCGACTTAGATTTGCTTTGTTTGTGTATTTTTTTTAGTTGATTGTTTTTCCTGTTATTTTCTTTTGGTTGTAGTTTGTTTGCCCATGTGTTTGAGTTTTATTTTCGGTGCAGATCTAGTTTCGTTAATAGATTTTGTAACCGATTTATTTTGCGAGGATTCTTTATATCTGTCGTCTTTGTTCACGGGGATTGGTATATCCGCCATCTTAGTATCCCACCAACACATCCCACCAACATATTCCACCAATGTATCCCACCCTTTATGGTTTTATTATATTTTTTTACGAAAACAAAAAGAAATATATTTCACTCATCACTCTCATCCCTCTTCCTTCTGTTCTTTCTTTTTAACACTCTCATGACCTCAACCAAAATATAATGGCGAATGTAAATTTCATTCCCGTTTTACCCCTCTAGCATTCGCCTACTTACTACTCCTTCTATCTTCCACCGCCTCTGTCATCAAAGATGAAGCCAAGTGAAGCAACTCAGCCAACAATCAAGATACAAAAATCTGAAATAACCATTTGAAATATGTTACTTGTCACTTATGATAGGGATGTCTAAATGAGTTTAAAAATAGAGGGTCTAAATGAGTCTTTGTTATAGAAAATCCCCAATTAGACTCATTTAACTCATTAAAATTATGTGGGTTCTAAATGGGGACCCTTTTAACACCTATTTATTAAAAGGGTTTTACAAATTAATAAATGAGGACCATCTAAGCCCAATTAAGTTCTCTCTATAACAAAAATCTTCATGTTTAACTAGTTCTCATAAATTTTAAAATAGTCAATGTGAATAACAAAATCAAACAATTTTTATTTACAAAGTCGAATATGAATTTTTTTTCTTCTAAATATGCATAGTCAAATTTTTAATGAAAACGAGTAATCTCTTTTTGTCGAAAAATGCTTAATCTCGTTTTTTTACGAGAACGCAAAATCTCGTTTCTTTTCCCGAAAACGCAGAATCTTGTTTTTTCCCGAAAAACGCAGATCTCGTTTTTCCGAAAACGCAGAATCTGGTTTTTTCCGAAAAAACGTTGAATCTCGTTTTTTACGAAAAACGAGGGAAAAACACGGAATCTCGGTTTTCCCGAAAAACGAGGAATCTTATTTTTTCCAGAAAATGCAGAATTTCGTTTTTCAGAAAAAAATGTGGAATCTCGTTTTTTCCCGAAAAACGCGGAATAATGTTTTTTCCTGAAAAACGTGAAATCTCGTATGCCGGAAAATATCGTGATTCCGCGATTTTTGGCGGGAAAACGTTCCGCAATTTTTGGCGGGAAAACGTTCCGCGATTTTTTGCGGGAAAAACGTGATCCCGCGAATTTTGGCGGGAAAATGTGATCTCGCGATTTTTTGCGGGAAAATCATGTTTTGCTTTTAAAAACAAATTAGTAAATATAAATCTAATTAAAGAGAATTAAGTCAGGTATCATGAATCTTGTTTTTCCCAAAAATCCTGGGAATTACGGAATCGTTTTTTCCAAAAAAAAATCCATAACTGGGTTTATCTCGAAAATCTCGTGGACTCATATTTATTAAAATTATTAATTATTAGCTAAGAAACAAAATAAAATTATTTGGTTGAAAAATCATATATAAATTAATTGGGTCTAAATGGGATTATATGGGTAAGAAAATTTTAAATATGTCTAAATGGGTAACCCTAATAGATCCTAATATTAAATGGGTCTAAAAGGATTTGGGGTCTAAATGGAGTAGGACTAAATGGGATGGATCTAAATGAGGTGGGACTTTTTATTTTGACATCTTTACTTATGACCATTGTAGCATGGCCTTCGTTGTTGTTAGGATTTGTTATGTTTGCTTTCTGTCATTCTGAGATTATCTATTTAATATAACTAATGAACTTTCTTTCTCCTAAACCTTCTCTTATGGTATACTAGGANCACGTTGCTCGGGTTCGAATTTAACTCTATTATATATTTATATTAATTTTTTATAAGAAAATGCTTCTTTATTAATTTGCCTAACCGACCCAATCAAACATAAGCTCATTACAAAGTTCATTCGAAATCTCAAAGGTTACAAGAAAAGGTCTAAAGCCCAAGGCCCAAGGGCCGAGGCCCAAACCTTGAAACATAGAACCCTAACCCTAACCAGAGAGACTCTTGGGTCATCATCTGCCGTCGCCGCCGTCACTGATCAGAAATTGTCGCCGTCAACTCCAAGTCGACCAGAGCTGCATTTGCTCCGGATTTTCGGCGGTGACCGGATCCTCCTAGTTCCAGAGAAGAAGGAGAGCGTCGGATGACTGTAGCGAACCAAGAAAGGAGAAAACCGAAAAGACGCCGACGCCTTTACCTGCGAAATGGACCCCTCCGGGCGGGTTTTGGTGAGGGCGGCGAGCAACCGAGGAACCTCCAAGCTCTGAAGAAGGTTTCTCCGGTGGATACTAACTCTGTCACAAACCCCGCCGTCGTTTCCAGTTCTAGATCCAACAGAGAAGAATCTTCTCTACAACGTGACAGAGAGAGGTGAGACCGTCCAGTTTCGAACCTAGACGACGAAGGAGGCAGAGATACCTACCGACGCGCGACGCGGGGATCTCGTAGGAGAGATCGAGAGGCGGCCGGCGAAGGGGCTGAGCAAAGGTTAGAAGCGCCGCGCCTCGAAGGAGAAACTTCCTCCATCACCGCGAAGCGAATGGAGGCGCTTTCGCGAGGAGGCTTCGCCAACCTCGACGAGGCTTAAGAGAAGGCCGGCGAGGTTCAGGTGGTCTTCGCGGTGCACGAGTTTGTGGTCAGCCGGCGGTGCTCGGAGACTCCGCCTCTCTTCTCTCTGAGAAATCCTAGCCGTAAGCAGAAAGAGTTTAGAGAGAGAATAAAGTTGGAGAGAGAATAATCAGCAAGTTAATTATACCTTTACTTTTATGCAAACATAAATCTCTTTTTTTTGTCCATGTGAGCCACAAAGGGGGCCCACTCCCTTATTTTATAGACACAGTGGATCGAACTTGATCCTAACTTCGTGAGAGATACAGCAACAGTACCAACTGTGGTAGAGGAGCCCTCAAACATAAATCTCTTATACACATCAAGAAGAAAAAAGCAAAATAATTTACTAACTATATTCCATTAAACCTGTAAAAGCAATCAGAACCTTAATCTTAATTTCATTCTCTATTCTAATAACTGTATTGGAAATGAAAAACAAAATTTTTTTTAATAGAGTGCTTAACACAGCAATTAAAGTTATTAAACTCACTTGCAAACTGAGTCCTTGGCATCCCGAGTTCGAGCGCCTGCGTGCGCGTTTGGGGAGTGGGCCCCCCGTGTGGCCCNCCCCCTTTTGGCCCCCAAGGGGTAAAAAAAAAAAAAAAAAAAAAACTCACTTGCAAACGAGAAAACTTCAATGACAGTACATTAGTGGGCCTAATGGGCTAGTTTTATATTTCCTTGATCTAACCCACCCATTTAATTTCAGTTAGGCCCATTTATCAGAATCTAGAGTGACTTAACTTTTGAATTAATGGAGGTAAGTGGACGGTTTCTTCTCTAATCGATGCACTTTGTTGGGAAATATACACACTTTGCCTTTGGATATGTGTTCACATTCACTGTTTCATTGGATCACGAAAGGTTTCTTTGATTTTTGTGTGTTTTCAGGTATGAAACCTCGTCGATATTTATAGGGATAATCACAGTGATCTTGTCACATTCAAATATCGATTCCTAAACAGTTCGAGTATACTTATCTTCCTTACAATTTTCACTGGTCTTTCAATGGCTAATGCTTCTACAAAACCAAAGTTTAGCTTGAGATTTCTCATTGATGAGGAAAAAAACAGAGTTGTTTTAGCTGAAGCTGAAAAAGATTTTGTCGAAGTGCTATGTAGTCTTTTGACTCTTCCTATGGGGACCATTGTTAGGTCGCTGGAGAAGCATCAAACTCCTCAGTCTCCTATTATTGGTTGTTTTCACAACCTTTACAAGAGTGTTTCAGACATGAACGTTGAGAATTTTGAGACGCAAGCTTGTAAGAATTTGTTGCTTTATCCACGGAGTATCAAGGAGAACAGTTGCAGAAAGCTAAAGCTGAATATAGATGACACTCCAGTGACAAAGTTCTTTGTCTGCCCAAATTTTTCATATAGGGAGTCGTGCCGTAAGTTATACAGCAATCTTAATACCTCAAGGTGTCAATGTGGAACCTCAATGACGTATGAGATTCAGGTTCAAGAAGAAGAGCAAGTTGATGGAGTATTTCTCACTTGTAGATCATCATTTATCATCACTGATGATTTAAAAGTGGGATTGAACTCTATGGGTCTTGTACTGAATGTTCTCAATGATCTTGGCTATGATGGATTTGATAAGTTGCAAGAAATGAATCTTGATGTTGGTTTTGAAGAGGTACTTAAATTTTATGCCATTGTCATTGTTTTGTCTATTTTATGCTTAGTACTATTTTCTGAATTATTCTTCTTCTCATTTATTTAATGACTAAATGCAGGTGCTAACTTTGCTAGGCTGTTTATTCACTTCGGAATCTCCCTTGACTGATACATTCCTAAGGAAGCATTGTGTTACAAGGAAGCGCAAAGAGTTGGCACCATTGGTGCAAGAAAGTATTGTTGCAGGAGATGTAGACAAACATCTATCTTTGAAAGTCTATGTTAGAAAGACAGATAAGTCTGTTATTTATGGTGAGTGCAGAGAAGACTTTGTGGATTTCTTGTTCTCATTTCTTGCTATACCGCTTGAGTTTGCTTGGGAACTTTCTATTGACAATATGAATATGGGCTGCGTTGGAAATCTATTCAGAAGTGTAAAAGACTTGAGTTTTGAGAAGCAGAAAGAAGTCACAGTTTCCAAATGCATGCTTCCTGGTTGTTATAATTTCAGGACCCAATTGCTTGATATTGTCATCAGTGACCTAGAAGGTGGGGAATATGAATGTTTGGTCCCCCGCAGCGGATATTCAACTACTTATTGCAAGTTTTTCAGAAAGATTAACAAGAATGTGCTTTCCAATGGTGAAAGGATTGTGAAGTTCACTCCAAAGGACCCAAATTGTATCTCCAACTCATCAAATTATGGAGGATTTGGATTTGTTAAGGGAGAAACAAACTTCATAGTATCAGATGACCTATGTATCACACCTATGAACTCATCTTCAACAATTTCATTATTAAGCAAGCTGCAGCTTAAGATCAGTGATATCGATGAGCAAGTGATTAACATTAGCAAAACTGAGGTATGCATTTATTTCTCTCTTTCTCTATACTTTTTGTTCTAGAGAAAAGCTTACTATTGATTCTTCTCTTGAATTTACCAATGATGCAGGCTGTTAGTTTACTGAGGGCTTCCTTAATAACAACCTCTGCATTAACCAATGGTCTCTCCAGCTTCCTCTCAAAGATCAAACCAAGTGAAGCAACTCAACCAACACCTAAAGTACCAAAATCTGAAAAAACCATCTGAAGCATGGTTGTTAGAATCCGCAAATGCAAATGTTGTGTTTGGCTTTGATCTTATTGTTTTATTTTATTTTCGTCTATGTTATCTATTTAGTAATCAATAAGTCTAAATTAAGAATAATTCAACCTTTTCCAGTTAATATGTCTTTCATAATTTGCAATCCTTTACTAAACCTTTCCAGTCTAAAGCAAAATTTCATTAACTAAACATTTCTAAATGCATTCTAATCCTTATCTTAATTTTATCCACTAAGCAAAACCTTAATCTTTAACTCTTAATAGATTGCAACTTCACAGAAATAAAACTCACATGCAAACATTTGTTATTGTAAACATTATCCCACGTGGGCACCACTCAATTATATTATTAAATTTTAATTTAATATGTTGTCACCAAAATCTATAATCACTACAAGACTAGAAGTGTCCGAAAGAGCTTCTCTCTTTTATCTCTGACACAGTGACATCTGTTTTGTACTCTTTACTAAAACCCGCGCGTGTACTTAGTTCTCCGATTCACCGCGCGTGTAATTAAAAATAACTAAAAGATGTTTTTTAGTTTCATCCACCAATGACCAAACCTTCACTCATCAGTCATCACTCTCATCTCTCTATCCTCTTCTCTCTGTTCTTCTTCTCTTTACCACTCTCATGACCTCAACCAAAATATAATGGCGAATGTAAATTTCATATCCCATTTTCCCCCTACTGTATTCATCTATTTACTACTCCTTCTTTCCTCCACCGCTTCCGCCATAAACGTCACCGCCGTCCTATCCTCCTTTCCCAACTTCTCTACTTTCTCTAACCTCCTTGTCTCCTCAGGCATAGCCGCGGAACTCGTCGGAAGAAACTCACTGACCCTCCTCGCGGTTCCTAATTCCCAATTCTCCACCGCCTCCGTCGACCGCACGCGCCGTCTACCTCCTTCCGCTCTTGCAGATCTCCTCCGTTTCAATGTCCTCCTTCAGTTCCTTTCAGATTCCGATCTCCGTCGGATTCCACCTTCAGGCTCAACTGTCACCACTCTCTACGAAGCTTCTGGTCGTGCATTCTCCGGATCTGGATCCGTTAATGTGACTCGTGACCCGGATTCAGGCTCCGTCAGAATCGGATCTTCAAACGCTTCTAAAGTCACTGTTTTAAAGCTCCTCGAAACCAAACCTCCCAATATAACTGTCCTCTCCGTCGACTCTCTTCTCGTCCCCTACGGAATTGATCTAACCGCCTCGGAGACTCTCACTCCTCCACCGTCATCGGGAACATCTCTTTCCCCTCCTCCAGCTGGAATCAATCTCACGCAGATACTAATCAACGGTCACAACTTCAACGTCGCACTCTCCCTTCTCGTCGCTTCAGGTGTCATAAACGAATTCGAAAACGACGAACGAGGCGCTGGAATCACAGTATTCGTCCCTACCGATTCCGCTTTCTCCGATCTACCAGAAGACGTCAACCTTCAGTCATTACCGGCGGATTTAAAAGCAGTCGTACTTAAATTCCATGTCCTCCATTCATACTACACTCTCGGATCTCTCGAGTCAATAACCAATCCGGTTCAGCCCACATTAGCCACTGAACAAATGGGAGCTGGATCATACACTCTCAACATTTCCCGGGTTAACGGATCAATCGTTACAATAAACTCAGGCATGGTTTTAGCAGTAGTGACTCAAACAGCATTTGATCAGAATCCAGTTTCTGTTTTCGGAGTATCCAAAGTTCTTTTGCCTAAGGAACTATTCAAAAAATCAAATCAACCCGTGAGTCCTGCTTCTACAACTCCTCCACAAGAGATTTCTTTATCTCCGAAGAGTTCCAATGAACAACCGTCGCGACTAGTATCTCCACCGCATGAGGTGATTTCTTCCAACACGGTACAAACGACACATACTTTCTCGGGCTTGTCATGGTGGTTGTGTATAGCATTGTGTTGTGTTTTGGTATAGTGTNATACTTTCTCGGGCTTGTCATGGTGGTTGTGTATAGCATTGTTTTGTGTTTTGGTATAATTTTTGCCTTCTATTAAGGCCTATTTACTGGATATTTTTACCTTCCTATGTAAAAACACATTTTTTTCTACGAGCTATAAAAATCTTTCATTTTGCCTTCGATATGTATATACCGGTCTTAAATCAATTTTGTGAAAGAATTGTATTTCTTAAAAATAAAATACAAATTTTGGGAAATGGCGAAATGTTCTGACTAGAATCCAATTAGATAATTAACTCAGCGGAATATAGTGAGTGCGTGACAGGTGCAGTTGTGGGGCCTACAACTTGATACCGACGGTCCAGATCTGCTATCTAAAGGTCAATTTCTCGCTATGTGTCCAAAGCCGTTGGATCTCGAGATCAAGTTTCGAAGCACGCGTGGGATGTTCACCGTGATCTAGCCTTACCCTATTTACTAGTCAGGGATTTCGGATAATTTGATCATATACGATTCACATCTTTCGGATACTTCAGATACGAGAATTAAGATCTATATGAGATTTAAACTAATATTGGTTCAAATTCGGTTTGGATTGTTGAATCTAAATTGAATGAAAGTTAACCCAGAATAAATAAATAAATCGAAGAAACGAAATTTAAAAAAATTAAAAAATCCGAAAATCATGAAAAATTCAAGTAAAAATCTGAAAATATCTGAAAAATCCAAAAAAATCCGAAAAATCCGATGAGTTTGCAAAGGTTTAGGCTGGTTATGTAAATAATTTCGGATATTCATGGATATCCGGTTTTTATCTAATCCGATATCCATTAATATCTAACTAGAATTAAGCTCGCACCATGTGCGGATATTTATTTTGA
>OVAU01004404.1:0-10123 GCA_900406315.1 Biscutella laevigata subsp. laevigata | reverse complement strand
GAAAACCAAATGAATAAACCGTCTAAAATCACACACATCAAACTACGCCATTTGTCGCTTTTCGTAGTCACTTTTCGTGTTTTCTTGTAGTGTGGGCCTCATTAAACTCCCAATGAGTAAACCCAGTGGGACAAACCTAAATGGGAGAAGAGTACCCCTAAGACCCCAATTAGAAAGAATGGCTTAGGCATTCAGGAATGATGTGAAGAAGTGGTAAACATCCGAGTCTTCCTCCTTCTTCATGAGAAGGTAGCACGTCTCTATGTCCTCCCAAGTCTTCATCAATGTGTTGGCTAGCCATTGGGCTTGAGATTGGACCCATAGGAATGTTGAGAAATGCTTCCATTTGTTCGGTCTTGGTTTCCTTTTTGTCCAAGCATACATCAGGAAGGTTGAAAGACATAAAATGTCGCGTAACCATAGCGGACGACACGACTATAACAACCCTAAGGAACGCCCTCTGGTACCAGTCTAGATTTTGCGATGATCTCTTGATCAACCAGCCGACAACCCTATACGATGCGCTGTACTGCGCTACTCGTTTTATGGAGATGGATGAAGAGCACGAGGCATTGGCAAAAAAGCACGCGCCAGCGAAAGTCTCGGGCTCGAAAGAAAAGACGAAGCAAGAGTATCACGAACCCCGTCAGTATACAACAATAATCTAGGGAAAGACGAACGGTCGACTAAAGGGGTCAACTACGTTGGAAACGAGCAACAACAATATGAGAATCTTTCGTGAAACAGGAGCAGCGAGCTTGCTGACACCTACGACCCCAATGCCTATTAAGAGAAGGGGTTCATAACAAGTTAAAGATCTCGAGAAAAGGTTGTTAGCCCAAGAGCGAAGACAAATCCCAACATGAAGCGATAAGGATGACACACTTTGGTTCACAAAGTAGAAAAGCGAACCAGACACTGTTCCCGATAAATAGATAACAATATCCAACCTTAAAAGGAGAGAAAAATTGCGAGTGAGTTCGTTATAGTTAAGAGTTAGTAGAGACTTTAGAGTGTTGTTTACGAGGCTCACATCGGACCTCGCTTGTATTTACGATCTCACGATTGATGATATAAAACGTCCACCAGTTTGACTTCCCTTTTGGATATCCTCTGTCTTCTTTACTTTCTGCCTTACTTTACGTGCATTTACTTACTCGCACTTACTTTACGCACCTCGCTAACATCAGTGCCCGCGACCAACATTGTTTTACGATTTACACACCTAACAACTAACTATTTACTTTCCAGCTCTTTTATTTTCACTATAAACTACTTCTGCTTATCGTTTATGCTACCTCTAACATTTCCCTTGTGTTTGAATTTGACTTAACTTTTGGAATATATTGTATTTTCCTTGTGATTGTTTCTTGGTCCAACAATGATCCTTGTGATTGTTTCTTGGTCCAACAATGAATAACGTTTAATTTCTTTTTTAAGTTGAATAAAATAGAACTGATTAATTAAAATTTTGGATAATGAACCCAATCTGTAAAAAACTATTATTGTAAATTCATAATAATTGAATAACCCAAATCATTCCAATAAGTCGAAATCCCAAATAACACAAAATCCATATTTTAAGGATTTATGCTAATTTGGTGAATTATAAATTACAAATTTTGACGGATTTTTTAAAATTCTATAATTTAGTATTTTGGGAAACCATATTCAATTGGTAGATAATAATCCGCAGAAACTAAGAGATATTGTATAAATCTATAATTATTTCTTTTTAAAATTATATCTAATTGGTGTAGTAGTCCACAAATATGAGAGATTTTCCTGCTATGTTAATATTTGTATTTTGGAAAACTATACCGGCTAATAATTGTTAAGAAAAATTGACAAATTTTCTAAAACGCTAGAATTTTGTATTTTGAAAAAATAAGGTGACTTGATAGATAATAGTCCACAAAAATGAAGAGATTTTTTCGAAACACTAGATTTTCATGAGATTTTGGTGGGAAATAGTCAACAAAAACTGAGAGATTTTGTAAAAAGTTTGAATTTTTATTTTAGGAAATCATATTGATTTGATAGATTATAGTCAAAAACAAATGTATAGATGTTTTAAAACCTAGAGTTTTTATATTGGGAAATTGATGTGTCATGATGTTACGAGTTTTGAACTCCGTTTTTATTCGCCTTTTCATTAGTTTAAGATGTATTTAGAGTCTTTTAGGTTGCATTTTTGCATTGCATATGACTTTTCAGGTGCAGAGTTGAAGTTACACAAAGATTGGACCAAAAGGGAGCAAAAACAGCCTATGTCTCAGAATTGGAGGAGTCACACCGGTCAGCTCAGACTGGTGCCATACACCGGTGCTCTACACAAGAACTTGCGGATGAATTAGACCGATCACCCCAGACCAAGGTTGTACACCGGAATGAATCGACAGGAGACTTATACTGGTCAAGACCACACTAGGGCATACCGATCCACATCCTAGACATCAGACGAAACAAGCATACCGGTCATGATACTGGTCAAGATACCAGTCAATATGACCGGTATCGACCCCGCGTTTTGGACCGTTTAAAGATTTTCTTTGATAACTATAAAAAGGAAGCCCAAGAAAATAAAACCCTAGTTTTTAAGTTCTAATTTTTCTAGTTTTTCTCTCTTCTCTTAAGAAATCTTTGTAGACTTGAGTTTTATCTTATTATTGCATTCTTGTCTTGATTGTTTACTGCTTTGACTTTTCTTTCTATCTCCTTCTTTTATTTTCCCTCACAAAGCATGTCTAAGAACTATCAAAGTGTTCTAGCCATGAATTGTGAGTAGTCTTTTATAGCTATGAATTTGTGTTAGATCTGGGTTGATTTTGATTGCTATAATGGTTTAGGACTAAACTAAGTAATGTCTTCTTCAGTTTTATGATCTTGATGCTAGAATAAGAGTAATTAACCTTGTCTAGATCTTAGGAAATATGTCGCCCGAAAGGTGTTTGACAGAATGCATGAATAAGTGAAATTGTATTTATTCTAGGCTCTTCAAGAGATTTTTTAAGTCTCGTTAATTGTTGTATGGAATTGAGTGTTTTGCTTTCTGATTGTGTTTTCTTTCAAGGGATTGTTTAGAATGCATGATTAAGAAAATGTTTCTACCACGAGAGTGAATTAATATACATTAGAAATTCCTAGACATAAGATAAGCTTAATTGTGTGAATTGAACTATCTACTAGCATGAAGTTGACTTCCCATTTCGATTGCCCTGGTCCATATGCTTGCTCTATTTATTGAATTACATTTTCTTCGATCTCGTTGACTATTTGGTTGAATTTATTTACTTTTGCTTATTTGCTTTATTTTAATTAAATTGCTTGTTAGGATTGTTTAGTGACAAAACAAACCCCTATTTGACTTAGACTAAGTAAATTCTCCATAGTCCTAGTACGTGAATCCCTAATGAATTGGTTCGACATTTTTTAAACCCTTTTATACTACAATTGATTGCCTAAGAGGCGAAAATCCTCTAATAAGAAATTACGCTAAATTGGTGGATTATACTCCTTTAAAAATAAGAGTTTTTGTAAAACCTTAAAATTTTGTATTTTAGAGAATTATGCTCATTTAATGTATTATAGACCTAAAAGCTAGGAGATTTTATAAAATGCTAGAATTTTGAGCTTTACGATGTTATGTTAGTTTATGTATAATAGTCTACAAAAACTAGAAGATTTTGTAAAAGACTAAAATTTGTATTTTTGAAAAATATGTTTATTTGGTAGTATAGAAGTCCCAAAATTAATAATTTAATAAAATGTTAAAATTTGTATTTTAAAATAAGTTGATTTATTGGATAACAGTGCACCAAATTAGGGATTTTGTAAAGCGCTATAATTTGTATTTTGAGAAATTATGCCTCTTTTGGATAATATTCAATAGACACTCATAGATTTTATAAAATAGTAGATTTTTGTATTTTTTTGGGAAATTATGAAGATTAGATGGATAGTAGTCCATAAAAGTTGAGAGATTTTGTAAAAACACTATTATTTTGTATGATTAAAAATAAATCTGATTTGGTGGGTAACAGTCTACACAAATAGAGATTTTTTAGAACTCTTGACTTTTTATTTTAAGAAATTATGTCCATATAGCGGATAATAGTAATCAAAATATAATGAATTCGTAAAACGCTAGAATTTGGTAATTATGGATTTCCTTTGCAATTGTTTAGCAAAATTTCTTGATTTAGCCTATAAGATTTTTAGAGAAGATATGAAAACATGTTACTTTGTTTTTGTTTTTTGTTGTTGTCTGATGGGTGACAGATCCAACCCATTAGTTTTACCGGATTACATTGAGACAGAGCTCCAACCAGTGGGACCTGGAGTCGAACTCTTTAGGTAAAGACAAGAGATGCTAGCATCCCTAATGGACGAGCCCGTCGTTCCATTAGAACTCGTGACTTCGAGAATTTTTTTTTAAGTATATCTTAATTATAAAGTTATATACGCAAACATCATACACAACTTGGAAATTTCTAAATACAACCGAAGTGTATTTAAATTACCGTCACATCACTTTGAGTACCTAAACACGCTCGTTTGATTTATTCTTCCAATTTAATAGCCTATAAGTGAGATATGTCTTGTACTTATTCTACGTCAATGGTGAAACATAAAGACTTCTTCAAAAGTCAAAGCTTTGGAGGAAAAAGACAAACTAAAACATTCGGATCAAAACAAACATAATCTATTGTATAGTAAATACAATATTTGTTGTCGTGACGGGCAGATCTAATTAATTTACGAATAGAAAATATGTGTAGAATAAGGACTTGGTCTTTTCTTTCTCTCGTTCTGGATAGAAAGCATATAGATTAAATGATCAACCCGGGAGATAGCAAAAAGGACTGTTTACATTATGACTATATTCACGAGAGATCTCAACCATCGGATCCTGTTATGTTTATTGATACTCTTCTGTTTCCGGATTTTGCCTTACGTAACTTGCCAGCAAGAATCAAGATCCACGGATGTCAATATAAAATCCGTCTCGGAGGACAAGGCGGTTGCAATCATTTTGCTAGTGATATTCTCCGCGAGTATGGTCTTTTGCTGCTGTTTCTATGCGTTCTATAGAGGAACGTTTCAGGAGCAAGGCGATGAAGTATTGCATAATAATAGAGCGAGGAGTGGGCTCGACAAGAACGTTATTGAGTCCTTGCCGTTTTTTCTTTACTCAGAAGTTAAAGGGCTCAAGATAGGCAACGGTGGAGTAGAATGTGCAATTTGTCTTAACGAGTTTGAAGATGAAGAAAAGCTACGTTGGTTGCCTCCTTGTAGCCACACTTTCCATGCTAATTGCATCGACATATGGCTGTCCTCTCGGTCCACATGTCCAGTCTGCCGTTCAAATCTGTCTCTAAAACCGGGCGAGAACTTCACATACCCGAGTGTAGATCTTGAAACGGGAATTGCTAGAAGAGATTCTACGGAAGACATTATAAGCTTGACAGAAAACAAAAATGCGGATTTTACTACACCTCGATCAAGATCTACAGGGTTATTCTCGAATTGGCATGTGGCTGAGATAATCGTCCCTAGATCTCATTCGACCGGTCATACATTGGTTCCTCTAGGTGAGAATCTAGACCGTTTCACACTGCAGTTACCGGAAGAAGTGCAAAGACAATTGGTTAGCTTGAATAAGATACAGAGAAGCCACATGGACTTACCTCGAGCCAGGAGTTCAAGACAGGGCTATAGAAGCGGCAGCATTGGGAGCGAGAAAAGTGGGTTCTCTCAAGGACGAGAAACACTTAGAAGGGCCATGTCTATGTCTCTCTCTTTCTTTTTTCAGAATACTTTTGTTCGGTCTACGATTAGCAAGAACGATATTGTCGGAGAGACATTCCATGCTGAGGAGGACAAAGATTTTGGTGAAAGGTCGTTCCAACGACTCATGCCATAAAAGGTCTAATATATATATATATATAAGTCATGCGTGCCAATGGTTTGGTTCAACCATAAACTAGTTCAATTTTTCATATGGAGTTTTGAATCATAGTTACATTGCTATTAGTGGTTTCAACTAGCCTCATTTGTATATATTGTACAACTTTTCAAGGGATGTTACTTTCAAAAGAGCAAAAAGAATGTAATTAAAATCTTTGTGAGATTTGATTTTTTAGACTAATTTGTTATAAATAAAAATAACATGTAAAGATACAAACATATATGTATTTTAATAACTTTTTGTAAATATGCTGAAATCAATTGTAAAACGAAAATAGATTTAAAAATCATTTCATATTCATTATCATATATTTTTCGCTTCTCTTTAAATCATCTTATTTTTATATTCACGTATTAAGACCAGCTCCATCTCTGGATCTAGAGAAAGAGGATGTAAAAATATTTTAATAATAATTTATGAGAGAATTTTAAGGAAAAAGAGATAGACGAAACGTAGAGAGAGATGGAGAGAACTTTTAACTTTTTTTCTCTCTCCCAATCATATAATGACACATAAGGGTTCTGATATGGTTCTAAAAAGTCTAAAACCAGAAACGATTCTGGGTTTTATTTATTTTTTTCATTTTTTTGGGCCAAGATACTCTCTACATCTCCCGCTGGAGCTCCTCTAACATATATTTACGCTTATATGTTTTGTTCAATCTTTAAGTTCTGTCGAGTAGTGATACTATCAAATCACAACTATAAATTTTCTATTTATGCCTATCATTCTCTTAGTTTTGTGTTTATTTGGTAAAATTAAGTGATATTATTCTATATTTCTAAAATTTATAAAACATCTAAATAAAAAATTATACATTACTTTCTTTTTATCAATATATTATATTATATTGATTAATTGGTCAATCAAACCTGAAAGAAAATACATTGTTTATAAATTTTATATATTACTGATCAAATATTTATTATGAAATTTCATAACGTATTATAATATTTATCAAATATTTATAGATTCAATCTGCACCAATCGAAACGTACTGAGGTGGCCAGCGTGTATCACCGACGCTTGCGCACGTATCGCTCACATATACAACATACGCCATGGTCGAGCCGTCCTCACATGCTACCCACGCCGCACACCTACAACTTGTTTACGCCGCACATGTACCACCCGTGCACGCATCGCTCGCACATACCGCCCACGCCACACACGCACCACTCGCCAATGCCGGAAAAGCACACGCCGTACACGTACCGTCCGCACTCGACCTTGCTCACACGACCGCATGTACTGATGCCCGTTGGTACGATGACCCCAGACCAAGCTCCCCACTCACCGACCACCGAACCACCACTACAAGAAAACAACTGATTTGCGACTACAATTTGCGACTACGAGTGTGGTCGCAAAAATTTCAATCTGATTTGCAACTAAAGTGCGACTAATCTGCGACTCCAAGCTCGTAGTGTCAAAACAGTTGCAAGTGCGACTGCATGTGTAGAGTCGCCAATGTACGAATACATTTATGGCTACGAGAGTGGAATCGCATATGTACGACTATATTTGCGACTACGACAGTGGAGTCGCAAATGCGAGACTACATTTGCCACAACGACTGTGGTTGCAAAAATCTGCAACTAATTTGCGACTACGGCTGTGGTTGCAAAAATCTGCGACTGATTTGCGACTACCACTGTGGTGGCAAAGTCCCTAAACCTCATGAAGTCCCACTTTGGTCGCAAATTTGGGACTACAAAATAGTGTAGTCACAAAGTTTTGACTAAAGTGCAACTCCGAAACTTATTTGTATCGAAAAATGAACTGGAGTCGCACTTTGGTCGTAATTTGCGACTACACTATTGGTCAAAAAATGAACTGGATTGTGAATATACAATCCCTAAACCTCATGGATTTACACTTTGGTCCTAAATTAGCGAGTACTGAACAATGTAGTAGCAAATTTACAACTAAAGTGTGACTCTTAAAGATATTTGTATCGAAAAAATGAACTGGAGTCGCAATTTTGTCGCAAATTTGCGACCAAAGTGCGACTCCATGAGGTTTAGGGATTGTATATTCACTTTGTTTCACCATTTTTATATATTATAATCGATTATGATACAATATAGATCATATCAAATGACAAAGCCATTATAAAACTTCAATAATCTCAATTTGTTATTAAAAAAATTGAATCATCTACCATTACTATTTGATAACTACAACATATGTTTCGGTTTTATATATCTATTTCATAGTACATTTCACATATTTATATAAATAAATCTCAAATAATCCAAACCAAACTAAACCAACAAGTTTTTAAAATTTCGAGAAATGACTTTTTACTTAACAATTTCAAAACAAACCAAACCAAATAAACCGAAACACAAATAATCCAAACAGAACTAAATCGATAAATAGTTTATTTCTGAATGATCACATTATGAATAATATCACACTAGCAAATTGGTTGAATCCTAGACGAACTGATTCTAACCGAACCAAATAAAACTAAAACGCTATTAATCAAGATACTAATATATTATAGTTATGTTGTAAGAGACCATTAATATCACGGTAGTCTAGTGGTTAGAGCATGTGTTGATGTATTAGTAGACCCGGGTTCGATTCCCCCCAATCACACATTATTTGTTATTTATCAGGCCACGGTGACCGATCCTGAAAAGACCCATCCCGGACTCTAAGTCCGCAGAGGTCTTCCCACGACCAATTACTTAGCCAATTAACCTGTTTTTAGCCTTCGTTCGATTTTTCTTAGATTCTTTCAGAGGTCTTAGGTAATACTTAGTCAAGAGACGAAAATAAGATGAACTGATTCTTTATTTATGAACAAAAGGATTTAATACAATGATTGTTTCCATTATAGGCGATTACAATGTTCGATCCTAATATAAGTATATCTGCATCACCCATCTTCCTTGACTTTCAGACTAATCAGTCCTTGGCCAAATCAGAACACGGTCGATCCGCTCTTTTCCCTTTGTGCCTCGGCTTCAGTATAGACTGTCCTTCGCGGCCGATCTCTTCGATCAATCAGCTAGATCAATCAAGCCATTGCCTTGACGCCTTTTTCCAGTCTACTCTCATAATTGCTTTTGGAGCACTTAATGCTGACTTTAACTTCAACACCTTGATCATTGCGTTCAATTCGTCTGATCGAGATCACTACTAGTCGAGGGATGCAACTAATAAAAGATCGGATCCAACCCATTGGTCCATTACGCATATGGGTTCTTTCGCGATTCATTTGGTTCAAATGTTTAATTCCACTCGATCTTGGCTACTTCTTTTCTCAAAACTGTTTTCCACGTCTTCCCAGTTTGACCTAGCCAGTCCAGCCCGAGACTTAGTCTCGAGAACCATTTGATCCGATTGCTCAGACTAGCCTTAAGCTTAAGTCACCACATCGGCGAGTCTACGAAACCCGGTCCTGTTTTAGGGAAATGATGCATGCTTGGACACTTAGTCACGAAGCCGATCATATTCAACCGATCGTTCATGCTAAGGCTTAACCGTTCCATAACTCACCCTTGAGACGCGATCTTCATTGGTCGCGGTCTTGGCCTTTTCCTTTTCCTTAGGCGCCGAAAGATTCATTTTCGAACCTTCTTTGATCCTTACTCACTTTGATCTCTTGTTCTCAATTTGCCTTGTGTTTAGATGTGTTTGAATGTGTCTTTCGTGAGTTTCTCCCAAGGGAAATCGATGCCCAAAACTAGTCCTAAGACTTGGTATTTAAAGGGTTCGATCTCACTCTCGTTAAGCCGAATCGACGCCTTTGGATCAAGCGAAGGGATGCGTCCCTTCCTTCGTGTCTCTTGGTCGTAACCACTCGGTCACTCGCAACCCTTCAGGCCCGAGATCCCATTCAAATTCGTAACCGTTCTCGAGCTATCTTGAGTTGATCGGCCAACTAGTTCAGCTAGTCTAGCTTGGCCTTTTCAGCTAAGCCTAGCTAGCATCACTTGACTGAACTCCGNCTCGTTCTAGCTCGATCTTCGGTTTATCCCTTTGATCTAGATCTTCTTTCGAATTCTTGATCCTAGATCAGCTTGGAGACGCATTGTTCTGATTGCCTAGGGGTGGATTAAATGCGCCCAACGATCCATCCAAGCCAATCCCTCGGTTCCTGATACGCCCCTTAGTGAATCGAAGCACTTGGAGATG
>OVAU01004403.1:0-10123 GCA_900406315.1 Biscutella laevigata subsp. laevigata | reverse complement strand
CCAATAGGCTGCTGGAGGTAAGTACGTTTTCTTTCCCCTCATCTATGTGTGCAAGTGTTCTCTGATTCCAATACGTTCTAAGTCTTTACTTGATTTTAATCCATCTTTTGACTTCGAATTGTGCATCAAAATAGACAATATAACATATGACACATTCTTCTCGACGTGCATCACATCAATATTATGACGAACATGCATATCCTAGCACAAGAAAGTAAAAATGTTAACAATGTATAAAAAGGCAGACAATATAGTTCAGTTGAGTTAGTACTTTACCTTCCAGTAAGGGAGTTCAAAGAATATTGACCTCTTTTTCCATCGCCATAGGTCATTTGATTCTTCCAGTACCTCTTCTTTTTGTTTCATCTCATCATCCACCAAATCATTTCTTTTTCTTTTACTTTCTCTCTGTACATGTTTTCCAAAATCGTTCTTAAACGCCTTCAATGTATCGTAAATTTCATCACCAGTTTGTATCCGATTGGCATTCCCATGCGCAATAGTGTTGTCAAACCATGCTTTTTTGTATCTGTAAGGATGGCCAGGCGGTAGTCTCCTCCTATTTTTCATGCATACATACTTACGGATAAACTTCAACCACCTTGAATGTGTATCCTTTCCACATATATTGCAAGCTTGTTTTCCCTTCACTTTACATCCAGACAAGGTGCCTAAGGCTGGATAGTCACTGATACTCCAAAGTAGCAAGGCCTTGAGTGTGAAATTCTCCTTAGCAAATGAGTCATACACTTTAATACCTTCAGCCCACAAATCTTGTAAATCGTCTATCAATGGTGCCAAGTAAACGTCTATGTTGTTACTAGGAGCGGTTGGACCAGGGATCAGAAACGTCAACATAATGTTCTCAGCCTTCATACACATTGTTGGAGGCGTGTTATAGTTAACTAACAACACTAGCCATGTGATGTAATTGGTGTTTTGTATGGAGAAGGATTCATGCCATCAGTAGATATTCCAAGTCTCGGATTCCTTGGTTCTGCAGCAAAATCTAGCCATTTATCATTCACTTGTGCCCAGGATATAAAATCAACAAGATGTCGCATTGTACCATCGTCAGTTGCATTGGTAAAGTGCCAACGCAAGTCTTCAACCATCTTCTTAGATTTGTACATCCTCCTAAATCTGTCCTTAATTGGAAAATATCTAAGTATCTTTGCTGGAATCCCTACCTTAAGCTCACTACTATGTTTATCTTTCTCCCATCTCGAAACTTTTCATCTTGGACAGCTATCGAGCTTTTCAAACTCCTTCCTATAGAGTATGCAATCATTCTTGCAAGCATGAATATTGTCATATCTGAAACCAAAAATCTTCAGGAACTTTTTAATTGCATATGTACTCTTTGGTAGAACATTGTCCTCGGGTAGCATGTCATGAACTAAGACCAACATCTGATCAAAATAGTTCTCTAACATACCACTCTTAACTTTGATTCTGTAAAGAGCCATGATTGCCGATACCCTTGAATACTTGACACAGTTACGGTACAATGGAGTTTTAGCTTCTCTTAATGTCTTCCTGAATTCAGATTCCTCTGCTGTTTCATCACTTGGAATAACTGTTTCTCCATTGTCCATTGGTTTCACTTCATCCAAAAACAATGCAGTCTTCAACAAACCAAATGCCTCAGTCTCAGATTCAAGATTACTGTCTTCAATGACACTTCTTCTCGGCTCACCATGAATACTCTAACAAGAACTCGTATACTTCTTATCCATTCCCCTAATCACTAGATGCTCAACGATTTTGTCTAATACTTGATGGCATAGATTTCAGCAATCTCTACAAGGACATAACATTACAGACGGATTACCTAATCTTTGCGCTGCTGACTGAACGAAATTAGTCGCTCCTTCTGAGTACTCAGGACTATTCCTACATGCATGTTAAATGAAGAAAAAAATCAATTTAGAATCCACAAGTCAAGGAAATATCAAGTCCAGCGAACTAAGCTCATACCTTTGCAGGAAAGTCCACGCCTTCTCCATTCGTGTTCGTGAGCTGAAGAAGAACAAGCTCGAGAGACCGCAAAAAATCTCCCGAGAAAAAGGAAAAAACTGGCGAAGAACGAATGTGATTTTGGTTTTCGGAAATTTTGTCTTTCGCGGCCAAAGTCATTCAACACGAGCGAACGGCTCAGATCGAAGAAGGCAAAAAATTCAGACACATCCGACGGTGTAGGATGCAGCAAACTCTCAATCCTCGTATCTATTGTTCATTGGTCACAATTATATTTGATTTTTATTCGTTATTAATGTATGTAATAGGTTTTAAATCCGAAAAATACTTATAATGATTAAAAAATACATTTAATTCAAAACATACTTATAATTATTTTTAAAATATTTATATCGACTCAATATTCAAATTTCATAAAATTACTTCTAATATCTAAAATTTTGTAAATTCAATCAAGTTTGACTATAATATAACTTATAAGTTCATGATATACTTATCTAAGTTTTACTTGAGAGGAGATGAATGATTAAAGTATATGGTTTATGAAAGTTTGATCATTTGAAAGTAGTAGACACTAATATTACTATCGATTTATATATTACTATCGATTTATAATTTAGGGTTCGAATTTGAGGTTTAGGATATAGATTTGAGGTTTAGGGTATATATTTGAGGTTTGGGGGTATAGATTTGAGGTTTGGGGTTTAGGGTATAGATTTGAGGGTATAATCACATGGGAGCATATATTATAACATATATCATACATTATATCTTATGATTATTAGGATAACAATATAACAGTTCACATATATATTATAAAATATTACATTACACAAGCTTAAGTACTTATGTGTCTTAGCACATTAACTAGACCCGAAATATTACATAGACCACGACTTAAGTTTTATAAAAAACAGAACCAACATCATATTTAACAAACATACACAACTTTGTCATAGACGAAGACTGTGTTTCAAACATACACAACTTTGTCACTTGGACATGCTATAGCGGAACCTATTGCATCAGAAATGTAAGCAATCTCTGAGTTTGGTCTCCACACCTTTGTCTTGCCAAACTTAGCAACTTCAACCCAAACTTTGCTTGCATTAGGACCTAGTGGCACAAAGTGACACATATCATTCAGATCCGTTGAAGTAACTCTGCCTTCAACTACCGTGCGACCAGAGTTGTTACAATCAAGAAGAATACACTTTTGTTTCACACTTTTGGTCGAACCACTGTTGTTGCTGCTTGGACTCTGCAATTCCAATTCCAATTATAAAGCAAACAAATAAGACATATTGCAATTCTAATTATAAAGCAAACAAATAGACAAATCAGACAGATTCCAAATCCAATTCCAATTCCAATTCAAATTCAGACAAATCAGGCAAATACCAATTCAGATTCCAGTGATAACTCTAAGCAATAAACTAAGCAATCGATAAATTCAGATATATGAATAACATACCACAGCTTTCGTCTGATAGGCTTTTGTAGGTGTGCCATCTAAAGTTACTATATTCATGAGTTCAATTTTGAGGACTGGCCATGCGATCTTCTTGTTGGTTGCATAACTAATCAAGAACATATCAGCAGTTGGCCTCCACAGATGACCATCACCATTAAAGACCTTCACAACTTCAACACTAACATCATTTGGGCCTAGAGGTATGTTGTTCACCAACGTTTTTGAATCAGATGAGCAACTGATACCTTCAGCAATCACCTCCTCATCTTCATTAATCCAATCAATGATTTTGCATCTTCTGGATTCAGCTTCCTTAGTTTGCTAAAACACAGAAATCGAATGATTAGAAGTTTGAATGAATGACACACACAAAAACAAGATTGAGCGGCTTTACCATTGATATATCAAGAGAAGCACTTTGATCTTTGTCCAAGATCATCTTATTTGCTGGCCATGCTATTTTGCATCCCACGGCGTGCTCAATGGTGTACACATTTGGTGTCGGCCTCCAGATATATGCTTCTGAGGTTATTGCAGACTTAACGAAAACAACCACTGCATTAGGACCAATCGGTATACGGTCAATCTTGTACATCGGTTCAGCAGACAAGAATTCACCTACCCCAATAACCTCTCCTGAATCTATCTAATCAAGAATTTGCACTTTTGATCCTTCTTTGATTCCACCACCTGATTCAGATGGTTCAGTATCACCACAACTTACCTGACAAAAGTAAAAAGAATTATAAAATGTGATATGACCATTACAGTTAACAGAAAGTAAAAAGTTAATTGTTACCTTCTTTCCAGCTAAGTCTCGGACCATATCCTTCAAATTCTCAATCTCACTTTGCATTTCAGCAATCTTTGCGTCCCTACCCTGAAGACATGCTAGCTTTGTAGCTGTAACACCTCTACCGTACCCTCTCACTCTTCCCGGTTTGTCTCTTCCCAAAATCTGTGTTACAGCATCTTCCCTTATATTATCACCAGCTAAGGTAAAATCCATTTGACTATCAAGAGACTGTATTTGTTCCTGATACCAATAATAACCACAATCCATTAATATGAGTAAGCAATCACTAATCCTTATTGTATTTGTAAGCAATCACTACATCTTACAATAGTCTCCGCAAATTGATGCTTGACAGGTCTGCCATCAGCATGAGTATGGCCAGCAATCCAGACCTTACTCCTATTCACCTTCCTTGGGTCCTTGCTCTTTTGCTTCTACATGAATAGATACATGACTAAGTACCATTATATACTAACAATTTTAATGTTTGAGTACTCTTTTTACCATCTCGTGAGCTAATCTGAGCATTCCTTTGCGGCTGGTGGTGTGAGGAATCTGATTTCGTCTGAGCTCTCTGTACTTGTTGCTTATCTCCTACAGTACAAAACCAAGTGATTAAATCCATAAGACACGAAACATAAACAATAAAGTATCTAATTAAACAGTCATAATGAACCTTGAAAGTTGAAGTAGTCTTGCTCTTAATCCAAGAGTTCCATATTTGAATGAATGGAATGTTGCTGGGTTTTAACTCCATTCTCTGAGCAACAGTCTTCGCAACTCGTACTTTGCTCACGAGCCTGGACTTCCTTGCCCTCCACAAACCTCCCCTGTATCCAAATATGCAAAAGTCAAACAAGTTCATAAATTAATTCATAGTTATTAAAATAGTAATTGCATATATATATATATATATACCTGGATTTCTTCCCACATTGTGTCTTTTGTCATTTGGTCGAGTTGTCTCCAGTCATTAAGCGTAATTGCAACATGTTCTCTCACAAGAGCACCAAGAAAGGACGAGAGTGTTACACTGCCTTCTCCAACATGATCACCAAACTCAGTGAATGTAACTATTACCTTTTCATCAGGATTTTTAGCCACCTTACACATCTTTGTTGGACCTCTTCTCTTTTTTTTCTTTCGCTTCCTTCTATTTACTACGAACCTCAGCAGTGTTGGCTTGCTGAGTCTCTTGTTCGGTATTAGCAGCTTCTTTACCTTTCTCGTTCTCCTCCTCTACATTCTGCCCACCTTCTAATTCTTTCTCCGCAACTTCTTGCTCCAGCTCTTGTTCTTTTTCTTGTTCAACATGAACCTCTTTATCAGTCACTTCGTCTTCTGGCATTTCCTTATCAGATACTCCTTCTTCCGCATCCTCTTTCTCTTCCGCATCCTCTTTCTCCGATACATCATTCTCACATTACCTTCGCATTCTCATTCCCTTCGTCCAAAGCATCTCCATCAATAACATCTTCCATCAATGTATCTTCTTGAGCTACTGATGTATCTTTGGAAGACAGCTGAACAACTTCCGGAGTAACATCTTCTAACTCTCCATCTAAAGCAACCTTGTTCTTTCGTGGCCTTCCTTTCTTAGCTCCACGTTTTGGCTTATTCACCTTCACCTTTACAGTTCTTTCATGTTTGGCTTCGGATCCTTGATTTCGTTTACTACGACCTGTTCCTACTTGTCCTCCTCCTCTTGTGATTGCCATTTCTGAAAGGAAAACCAGACAATGAGAATAGTGTTTCAAAACCTCATAATGAAAACGCAAACCAGACAATGAAAATAGTGTTCCAAAACCTCAGAATCAAACCGCAAAATCAAGATCAGAAGAACCCAACATCGAATTAACAGAACCAAAGGCAACAGATCCTCAAAATCAAACTTCCACAAACAACAGAAACTCAAATTTTTAGCTAAATCAACAGTTCATAACACGCATCGTACACAGCCAAATCGAACTACCTAAATCAACAGAACCCAAAAACCGAAGCATGCATAATAGCTAAAACAATCCACATAACAAAACATGCATCAAAGCAAAATCACTGAACAATATAGCTTCAATGGAGAGAACTCACCAACAAAATTGCAAATGGAGCTTCGATGGAGAGAAATTTAGAAGCTTCGGTGGAGAAAATCGTCGACGGAGCGTGAGCTACGATCGGTGCAGAAATCGCCAAACGCCAAAAGAGAGAAAGTGAGGAAGTGAGAAGATTTTACGTTTCAATATCGAAAAGAGTGTTAAGTCAAAAAAATCTTTTTAACTGAATTTTGTTATTTTTTAATATGTATGATAGCGCACAATTTTGGTTATGCAATCGTTGGGGCCGAATCTTGAAATATTTACGCGGCCAAACTTTATTATTTTCCCGCAAACGTAAAAATAGCGTTTTGAAATACAAGCCGCTATGGAAAACCCCACTTTCACTCTACAATAGCATAAACAACAAAAACGCTATACTGAGATGCTATCAATACTCATATTTCTTGTAGTGATGGATGACTTTTCGGTGCATGGTTCTTCTTTTGCCTTGTGTTTTTCTAATTTGTACAAGGTACTAGAACGTTGTGAGGAGACAAAATCTTGTTCTGAACTGGGAGAAGTGTCATTTCATGGTTAGAGGTTGGATTGTTCTGGGTCATAAGATATCTGAAAAGGGAATTGAGGTTGGCAAAGCCAAAATCGAAGTAATGGCTAATATGGGACCTCCAAATTCAGTCAAAGGAATCATGAGCTTCTTGGGACATGCATGGTTTTACAAGAGGTTTATTAAAGACTTTTCAAGGATTACTAGGCCATTGACAAGGTTACTCTGCAAGGACGTAGAATTTCACTTTGATGATGAGTGCATGTTTGCTTTCAACAAAATCAATCAGGAGCTCATTAGTGTCTCGATCGTGCAGCCACCAGATTGGACCATCCCCTTCGAAATAATGTGTGATGCTAGTGATTATGCAGTGGGAGCATTACTTAGGCAAAGGAAAGACAAGAAACTCCATGTAATATACTATGCAAGCAAGACAATGGATGAAGCACATATCAAGTATGCCACCACAGAAAAGGAGCTGCTAGCGATCGTCTTTGCCTTCGAGAAATTCAGATCTTATCTAATGGGATCTAAGGTTATTTTATACACTGATCATGCTGCTCTAAGACATCTCTTAGCCAAGAAGGATGCAAAACCAAGACTACTTAGATGGATTCTCCTACTGAAGGAATTTGACTTATAAATCAAAGACAAAAAGGGGATTGCGAATGAAGTAGCAGACCACCTCTCTAGACTGCGAGTTTGTGATGATATGCCGATTGATGGTTCACTTTTCGTAGAGGACTCATGGCAGTTGGTGCTCTTGACACTATAGAAGGAGCTGGGGGATTTAGATTCAACTATGGTGTTATGTCTGTAGTAAGAGTGAAGGAACCTTGGTATGCTGACATTGTGAGCTACCTCGAATGTGGGAAAGATCCACCAACGCTCAGGGGATATCAAAAGAAGAAGTTTCTGAAGGATGCAAAGAGGTTCTATTGGGATGAGCCATACCTGTATACGCTAAGTAAAGATGGACTGTACAGAAGATGTGTTGCGTAAGAGGAGGTCGAAGGAATCCTTACACACTTTCATCGGTCAACTTATGGAGGTCACTTCACAACTTTCAAAACCGTCTCAAAGGTACTCCAAGCTGGTTTTTGGTGGCCTACCATGTCTAAAGATTCTCATCAGTTCATAGAGCGGTGTGATTCATGTCAAAGAAAAGGGAACATTATCAAGAGAAACGAGATGCCCCAAAACCCGATTATGGAAGTCAAAGTCTTTGATGTTTAGGGAATCGACTTTATGGGACCTTTTCCACTCTCTTACGGGAACAAGTACATCTTGGTAGCAGTGAATTATGTATCTAAGTGGGTTGAAACTATGGCAAGCCCTACAAACAATTCCAAAATCGTCCTTAAGAAGTTCAAGAGTGTGATCTTTCCAAGGTTTGGGTCGCCTAAGGTAGTAATCAGTGATGGTGGATCGCATTTCATAAACAAGGTGTTTGAGGGGCTGTTGAAGAATCATGGTGTCAAGCACAAAGTCGCCACACCCTACCACACGCAGACAAGTGGTCAAGTGGAGGTTTCTAGCCGTCAAATCAAGACCATACTTGAGAAAACATTGGGTGTGAGTAGAAAGGATTGGTCTTCGAAGTTAGACAACGCGTTGTGGGCCTATATGACCGATTTTAAGACTCCACTAGGCACTACACTATTCCACATGTTGTATGGTAAGGCATGCCACTTGCCGGTGGAGATTGAATATAAGGTGTTGTGGGCAGTCAAAGTCCTTAACTTCAATGTTAAGTCCGCAAAGGAAAGACGGGAAATGTAACTTGAAGAGTTAGACGAAATAAGACTCGAAGCCTATGATAGTGCCAAAATCTATAAGGAATGCACTAATTCCTTTCATGACAAGAAAATCTTACATAAGGAGTTCAAAGAGGGGGATTCGGTGTTACTTTTCAATTAACGGCTAAAGCTTTTCCCCGGAAAGCTCAAATCTCGTTGGTCTGGCCCATTCACAGTTAAAAAGGCTCGACCCTATGGAGGAATAGTCCTTTGGAACAAGGATGGTGGAGAGTTTGTTGTCAATGGCTAGCGACTCAAAACATACATGGCAACTCAGAGTATAGAAAAGGGAGACACATTCTCTCTTTGAGACCCCCGCCAAACTCAATGAGGGAAGCACGTCAAGCGTAGAGACGTTAAACAAGCTCATTTGGGGGGAAGTCCCATAATATCCTTTGTATATAGCTGTTTTTATTTCTTAAAAGCTTTAATCGTTTCTGGTTTTATTTGGAATTGAGTTTGTTTTGAATGCTGGTCTGGGAGTTTGATTTCTTGCAGGGATTACATATATTCAGGGCAATTTACGACCATTTCCATTGATACTCAGGTCGATGTTTAGCAATGATCGAACGAAGATGGAGTTGCGTGAAGGAAAACTGATTTGAGAATCTGGTGTGACTGCACCGATCACCAATATCGGTCAGTACACACCAGTATAACTCCAACAGAGAAAATCTTGGAGCTTATACCGGTCAGAATATCAGTCACAACTTGATTGGTACCTACCCTACTGTGAATTTTGGAGGATCATCACCGGCCACCCATACCGGTCAGGTTCTGACCCGTATTCATCAACATAAGCTTATACCGGTTGATTTCAACTCCGATAAGGAATTCGATCCAAACGCCCGCTATATGTGGGTACTTCTCCACCACCTTTGTACATAAGCATGTTTTCTTTTCTTTATTTTCAGTTCTTTCTCCGAATTTGGATCCCACAGAGACTATGTCATTTAAGTTTGGGGGAGGAACCACCTTTCTTCTAATGTCGTTTTTTGTTTTGTTTTCCCATTTTGCATTTTAATACTTGTGTTTTTACAAAAAACCAAAAAAATCGAAAAACTTTAGAAAAACCAAAAAGATTTGCTTTCATTCGGGTTTCTCATATAGTTTGCATTGCATTTTAGCATAGAATTGAGTCTCATATATGTTGCACAACATTTGTTTTTGAGAAGAGACTGAAACACCTAGAGTCCTCGATCATCAATTTTAGCCTAGTAGTCTTGAAGCGTCTTGAAGTTTATAGTTTTAGAACTTGATGCTTAAAAAGCTTTGTCATTGGTATTGAAACTTGCTAGACTATTGTTGCTTTCACTTTATTGGAATTTTAAGTTGTGTTTCGTGGCTTCTAATATTTCAAGCACAAGTTTGGGCATTGCAAACCGAAACACTCTTAGCCCGACCTTGTCATCCTCATCTTAAGGATGATTTCCTCTGATACACGCCTGGCCAGCCTCAAGCTCGAAGCTAGAGGAA
>OVAU01004401.1:0-10124 GCA_900406315.1 Biscutella laevigata subsp. laevigata | reverse complement strand
AAAATACATTACCCCGCATATAATGCGGGTACAATCCTAGTATATTGGTAAAGAACTTGCAAAATTTTACATTGTTGACTTTCTTGTACGTAGCCGCGTTGTGTCGTTTTTCTATTCTTGTTTATGAAAAATACTGTTGCAAGATGCAATTAAGAAAATACAAGTTCTGAGAAAACAAAATAGAAAACAATACGCAAATGAAATTTCTAGAAATTATAAAACAAAATTTGTTAAACACGTAAATACGCATGCGTTTGTTAGTCTTTTTAAAGGGAAAAATAAATAATTATAAAATATTAAAAGAAAGAACAATGTATAAAGAAGTACAATTGATGAGGCTCCACATGGGTCTTGTTGAGTCTTGACCATTATTGGAGTAGTCGGGGTTTTGCAGAATATATACATATATAAAATTGTTTATTTGAAACTGTGCCACTTACCTTTACTAGTGCGAACATGCTTCTCGTGACATTAAATTATGTTTTCCATTATAATTTTATTTTATTATTTTGTTGCACTTTGGATTTCAATGTAAGAAAAATTCCAAACTATTCATCAGAATAAGAAAAATCGACCAAAGAGAAAGTTTCATTACTTTTCTGTACAAAAACGACCGCATGAGACTACAATTAAATGTCGTAATCAATGTCTGTCACATTGGACTCAGCGGCAGGCTTAACAAGACGACCTTCTTCGTCGTGAACATCAAAATGGTCGCAAGGTCGAGGAAATATAGACCCAAAGACGCGTCCTTTCACGAACGAACACTGAAATATATGTTTCTTCTTGTAAGTTAACCCAACGGACATATCTCGGAAAGTTACATTCCTCACAGGAATCTGTTCGCTCCCGTGGATACGGACTGGAACTCGCACTCCCTGTCCGCGGATTCCAGTAAAACTGAATCCTGAAAGTGTTGGGTACGCTTTTCGATCGTAGTTATCATCTGCGTGCTCGTTGTAATCCGTTTTTATCACGATCCCAACTCGAACGTTGTCTAGTGTAAGGTTTTTGTAGACTATGTTTCTGACGTAACCGCCACGTCCTACAGCCGTTTTGATTCTGATTCCTCGGCGTGAGTTCCATATTCGAAGGTTCTCGATCGTTACATTCGATATCCCACCAGACATTTCGCTTCCGATTGACACACCGGCACTGCCAAAGAATCAGGATAAATTTTATATACAGCTTTTTTTGGTGAAAAACATGACAAATGAGAAAACTCTTTACCTGATAACAGAGCGAACAACGAGATTCCGGATAAGAATGTTAGTCGAAGGTCGTCCATATGCAATGCCAAACTGATCCCATCCACTCTTTATCGCGATCGCATCATCCCCAGTGCTAATGTAGCAGTCCTCAATTACCATATCCTCACATGAATCTGAATATGGATAGGAACACATACCGTGCAAAAAGGTTAAAAATTTATCGTGCAAGAAGAGATAGTACGCAGCAAATGAAACATACCAGGATCAATTCCATCGGTGTTTGGTGCTCCGGTTACAGGAGCTAAGATGGTAACATGTCTTACTGTTACGTTTTTGCAGTCATATGGATGAAGAGTCCAAAATGGTGAGTCACGCAATGTTATGTTGTCGATAATTATGTCACTCGACCACATTATCTGGACTAAAGCTCCCCTCGTATAGCTGAGAAGTCTTTTTTGATGCTTCTTCCACCATGATTGTCCTTGACCATTTATTGTTCCGTTATGACCTGTTTATCATATCCATTAATCACTAAACAGTTACCATAATTTTACAAATATGAACCCAAAAGAGGAAATCACTAACCCGTTATTACGATGTCTTTGAGGTTCTGGCCATGGATTAAGCTCCCATAACGAGGTCCTGGACGCTCTCTACCGTAGCCATATGAAGGCAATGGTGGCATTAAAGGCCAATACTTCTCATCCTGACAATCAAAGTGACACATCAAGTAACCAAGACTCGGTATAGTGAAGTCTTAAGAAAACTAAAGCCTCGAGCCTCATTTAATCGTCCAACTCCTATTTTCTCATTAAGCAAACCTTTGGTTATGAACCTATACTGTAAAAATCTAGCACCAATATCTTCCAATTTGGGTTACCTTCATAGTGATTCAACCTAAATTGAACTCATTGTTATACCAAACGTAGCACTACTTATCCACTCGATTAGTTACCTCAAATTTTCCTAAAACATGTACCTCCACTCTACAGAACCAAGCAAACACAGTCAATAAACTTGGGTGAAGTCATTTGTCAGTAACCTAGAAATCTCATCTTCTAAGCTCAGTGGTTGCGGAAAGACTGAGTGCTCTGCACTTATCAGCTAAAAGCCTCTCACTCACTTTCAGTAAACAATCACAATCAATCGACAACAAAGAATAACCTTTGGTGTTCAGTGTTCTTTCGTTCGTTTCGAGATAAAGGCAATACAAGAGAACATAATTTACTAACCTCAACTCCTAGAATCTCAGAATCCTCAGCGAGAAAAAGAGTCATGTGGCTGGTGAGATTAAACGGGGCCGTGAGCCATCGTCCAGGCGGCACATTCAGCTGTCCACCACCGCTGTTTTTATCAAGCTTCGAGATCGACATAACGGCTCTCTCGAACGCCTCCGTGTTTAGCGTAAACCCATCGCCAACCCCTCCGAAATCCTTCAAATCAAACACAACTGGTCTCAGGCGAGGCATTGGCTGGGTGGGTTTGATCCGGCCGAAAACCGTGAACTTTCCTCCGATAGGACCAGCGACGGGGCCGTCGACGTAGGCCGTTCGCTGCCATAAGAAGACGGAACCGAAGGCGGCGATCCAAATAAATGTGAAGAGTGTCTTGTGGGAAGCAACGAGGGAAGTAAGACGACGCTTCGGGTCAAGTCTGAGAAGATGAGATTGAAATCGAGTCGGAAGAAAATTCTCCACCATGATTGAATTTAGGGGGTAATAGAAACATGGGGTTTCCTCAGATCTAGCCGAGAAATACTGAATTAAACGCAAAGATACGGAGCTGAAGATTATGAGTTGAGAAGTCTGTGTCAGGATCTGGTGAATTTTTGGTGTGTTGTTCGATTCGATGGAGTCCTCGTCAAGGGAGAACCGGCGAAACTGAATAAAACCAAACCGGTAAATTAAGGATACCGGTTTTCTGGTTCAGTGTGTGGTTCGTTTATTCTCCTTAACTGGAAATAGAATAACCGATTTATTGCACTTAAAAACTCCAAGTGATAGGCTTTTTTTCCTTTTTCATTTGACATGTTTTGTGATTAAATGGGAGTTGTGACAAACGACGAGTGACACTATACACAAAAAAAATCTAAATTTATAAACAAAAATATTATATCCGCCACAAGCTAATCCCCATCAGTGTGATGTAAATGCCTGCAAAAAGCGTACCAGTGAAGGGTGATGATCACTACACATACATCATCATGATAAGAATTAAGAAAGATCATCAAAATTGTAGTTTTACCGAGAAGACGTTGCAATGACCAGGATCAGCGAGATGAGCCATGAGATTCTCAATTGGATCTTGACTCGTGTAAGTAGCTTGGAAACAGAACCCAACGAAAGCAAGCATCGCGAGCCTTCCGTTTTTAATCTCTTTAGTCCTTAAAACCATTACCGGTTCAGGAGACCCTCTTCCCCACATCATCGGATCGAACCATAAACCTCCCGGGTAACCAACATCCGGTTTAGGATTCACCTTGTGCGGGTACTTAGGCTCTATGTCGACTGAACCCGGTTTGATCAAATCGGCCCATCTTCTACCTTCGGCCCATCCCATTAACACTAATTGGGCCACGAACAGAGTAGTGGAATCTGCGAAATACTGACGAGACCCTGCGTCGTACCATGAGAAATTCTCGATAAAACCTAACCGTTCGAGACATTCAGGTATTAGGATTCCGGTCACGGCTAGCATGGCCCACCGACTATGGATGAGCTCAGCTTGTGCAAACCATTTGAGGGTTTCCGGGTCAGACCCTGTGAAACAAAAACAAGTTAAGTTGAAGACTCGGTTTGTCTAGTAAACCGGATTGGGTTCTTTTTCAGGTTATGTACCTAAACCGAGTGGATCGAAACCGAAATCGCCAGGCAGGCTGCAATATTTGTTCAAGTGAATAGAAAAGTATGTTAGGGAAAAATTATGTAGAAGAAGAACGAATAGTTAAGCACCTGCCATCGAGCCATTCAGGTGGGGAGCTACCGGGGAACCACAGAGGACGGTCCGGAGGAAGTGGTTCACAGACACTTGAAACTTCTTTGCCGGCACGAACCACTACAACTCGCTCGCTCTTTCTTCCACCGGAGCCTAATGAACACGATACTCGTCCTCTTGTGAAGGTCGGGTTCTCGGCTCTGCTGGCTAATATAGTGAGCGTGGAAGTGGGAGGAGAGGCAAAGGCAAGAGCCATCGTACGGAAATGCAAAATGTAGACTTTCAGTGTTCCTTTTGATTTGATTCCTATTGTATATAGCCTCGTATGTTATGGGCTTTGTTATCCAAAAGAATTTGTGAAGCCAGTGTTACGTGACAAGTGTACGGTTCGATGTTAAGGATAAGTTTTGATGGATCATGGTTTATTTGGCACGATGTGTAGATTATATAATGTTCTAAAACAAATTATGTTATGCCTAATATGATATGATTCATCATCATCAATCACATTAGTCAGCAAATAGCATAGTAAACGGAATCGGTTACGAGGAGAAACAAAGGGTAGGCTATTTTACTTTCTCGTGGCAACGATCTCACCTACGTGTCAACACTCAATCCCTTACTCTGGCCATCATGTACCGAACGGCGGCGAAGCGTCTTCTCGGCGGTTTTGGTTTAACATCCACCACCCGCCTCCTTCGATTTCCCAAGCTTAGCTCTACAATCATTCCTTCCGGTCTCTGCACTTCCTCGATGGGTAATCAGAGTGTAAACCCTAATCAATCGGATCCCACGGCTGCTTCTTCTTCTTCTTCTACGGCTGCAGGGGAAGGACCTCGTCGTCATGAGAGCAGGAAGCCGAGAGCTGAGTTCCAGGAAGAGCAAGCTCGTGTTCTCTCTGCGTCTCTCCGTCACGTGGTCGGTATTTTGTTTCCAGATTCGTCTCTTTCCCCCTCCTCTCAAATTTTCATCTTTCAGCGATTAATTTCCGTATTTGGGGGTTTGCAGCCGAGATTAGGTTGGACAGAGGAAGCGATGATGGCTGGTTCAAGAGATGTTGGTGTATCTCCTTCTATTGTTGGGTCTTTCTCCAGGAAAGAAGCTGCCCTTGTTGAGGTTCCCATACACTCTAGGATCATTAAATCATGTGACAATGTTACAATGTATCCATTTTGAGGTTTTCGAGCTTTAAACATTGGTTGCTCTATTGTTGACTTTCATTTTTGTTTTACTCTTGTTCAGTTCTTCATGGATGAATGCCTACAATTGCTTATCGATAGAATAGACTCTGGATTGGATTTGCAAAACCTCATTCCAAGTGAGCGTATCTCCAAGCTCATCAGGATTCGTCTCGAAATGCAGATCCCTTACATGTCAAAATGGCCTCAAGCTCTCAGCATTCAAGTAAGTTTTCTATTTTCCTCTGTTTCATGACAAGCTCAAGCAAAGCCTGATGATTAATATATCTCCTTGGCAAAACAGGCGCATCCACTTAATGTCCCGACGAGTTTTAAGCAACGGGCAATGCTAGTGGATGAGATATGGCATGCTGTTGGAGATGGAGCCTCTGATTTAGATTGGTATGTCAAGCGTACTATTCTCGGAGGAGTTTACTCAACCACAGAGATCTACATGCTCACCGATGACTCCCCAGGTTCTTTAGTTCACCTCTCTCGTATGCTTTGCTGTGCGATTGAAGCAGATAGCAGAAATTTTACTGAAGTTTTGCATACATTTCGTTTTGAGCAGAGTATCGCGATACATGGACATTCTTGGATGACAGAGTGAAAGATGCTTTTGATCTAAAGAAAAGCATACAAGAGGTAAATCCTATCTCGCTTTTGCTTCATCTATACAGATCGACAACATTGGAATGAGAACTTCTCATGGGAAACTTCACACATTCTTTTCAGGCGAAGTATTTTGCACAAGACATAGGAGCTGGAGTTGGGAAATCGGTTCAAGGAATGATGAATGGAGTTATTCAGACGATGTCCAAAAAGAGTGGTAGCTCTACGTTTTGAAAGATCACACCTTTTACACACATGATTCTGCTTCATCCTTTTTAGATTCTCCAATATTTTGAGTTATGATATGCTATAATAATGATTGTAACATGTATTACTTGAAGTGAGGCATTATAAACTTATAATCTTCCACTTTCGAATAAACCATTGAGTTTGGAATCTTGATTTTGTAAATGAGGATTATTAAAGTTGTGCTTGTTTGGTTTTTTTTTCTCTATGAGCGATCAGAAAAGAAAGTTCAATTCCATTCGACATCTATCTATGAGGGCGTCGTGTGCATCGTTCAAGCACAAAACACATGGGGTTTATTGTAATTGATTAAAATTGTGGTTGAATAGAGATCCACCTTTGGAAATTTTCTACTTTTAGGCCCCGAAAAGTTTTGGAAAAGTCAAATTTGGACGGCAGACTCAAAAGAAACCTGAATTCAAGCAAAGTCAGAATTAATCTGGAATCTAAACGAAGCTTGGGAGAGATTAGTGAGTGAAGTATTGTCGGAGATGGTGAAGTCTTCAGAAATTGTCGGAAAGCTTAACCTCAGGGCTCACCCAGAAGGTGGCTTTTTCACTGAAACATTCAGGGATTCTTCTGTTCTCCTCTCCACTTCTCAGCTCCCTCCCACCTGTAACTCTTTCTCTCACTCTCTCATCCGTCGCTTTGAATGACATGTGATCTTTATGATAGTCTTGTAACTTGGAATATTGGGGATTTCAGTGGTAAGATCCTCCAAAATCTGATCGGATCTCACCGTTAGATTTGCTCAAGATATTCAATTTTAGTCAGTTAATTCCCATTAGTCGTTGCTTCCGCTAGAACATTTGTGCCCTTCCTGTTCTGACTGAAAATGGTATGCTTGATTTGTATTTTTGCTTTGGTCCCTCTATTCCACAAAGCACAAAACAGAACTGGCTCCAGAGCCTTGTTTTGTTTCTTTAGGATTTTAGGCAAATCAACTTTTCATCCAGGAACTTGTCATTTCCAAATTCCTTTTACAGATCATTCTCGCAAGTTTGATCCTCATCTTCTTATTAATCTCTGCAGATAAGGTAGACAGAGCTGTGAGCACAAGTATCTACTTCTTGCTTCCATCTGGTAGCGTTTCTCGTCTCCATCGCATACCAATGGCTGAAACTTGGCACTTCTACTTGGGTGAACCCATTACTGTAAGTTGAATCACCTGCCATATATCAGTGAACGAAACCGTAGTAGAAGGAGAAAAGATCTCTGTTATGGAATATAGCTTCTTCTTCTTATTGTCTTGATCAGGTAGTGGAACTCTACGATGATGGGAATTTGAAACTCACATGTCTTGGTCCTGACTTAGTAGAAGGTGATCAGAAGCCTCAGTACACGGTACCTCCGAACATCTGGTTTGGTTCGTTTCCAACAAAGGATGCTCATATATCTCATGACGGGACTTTGCTTAGAGCTGAGCCTAGAGACTCTGAGAACCATTTCTCTCTTGTTGGCTGCACCTGCGCTCCTGCTTTCCAGTTTGAGGACTTTGAGCTCGCAAAACGCTCTCACCTGTTATCTCTGTTCCCTCAGCACGAGTCGCTCATAACAATGCTCTCTTACCCAGAGTGAAAGGACTTGGAGGAGAAATGCATGAATGGCTCGATGTATCTTGGTAACTACTAAAAGAAGAAAATGTATGTTGTTATGTTACTTCAGCTATTTTCATATTATGAACCATAAGGCTTCTTTCATTATACTTCTTGACCTTTGGATATTTCGATTGATCAAATAAATGTTCAGTAGGGAACAGACTCGAATTCCACAACAATTTCATTCCCAAAGCAGAGTATAGGATCTCTAGAGGCTAAATTCTGAGGAACAATCAATGTCAACTCCACACACAAATAACATTATGACTTATAAATTAAGAGTCTTCTGTATTCTCCATCTTCAGTTTTTATACTTTCTACGATGCTGCACAACACAATAGGTAAATACTCTAATCAAGATCAAGGAACTCCATTCTTTTTCGCATTGTACCCTTCAAAAGCATTTCTTCTTTCTCTGCTTTCTGAGCCTGATTACATTAAAGAAGAGTGTACCTAAGGAGTCAGTTGAATCCAAAAACACCATATAATATCGAAGAAAATGGACAGCAACTAACCCTTTTTATCTCTGCTTCTGAAACCTGAACCATTTGAGCAGGAAGCTCTTCTTTTTCAATGTCCTAAGATCACGTAAACTCAATTAAATCGTGGAAATGATATTCAAAATGCAGAAACTTCATGTCAGATGCAATGCAATAAGTATTAGTTTCTTTAGTTGAAGTTTACCAATTCACCAATCAAGACAACATTCTCTCCACGGATGATGTATAGACCTAAGGGAATATCACAGTAGAGCTCACCCACGATGACTCTTTCATAAGCTTCTTCTAAAACAGCATTAGCTTCGAGAAAAAAATAAAAAAAAGTTGAAAAACTCGTTTCAGAGGTTTTGGATGTTTTAGTACAAGAGAAAGAGCACAACAGGTACCGAATTGATCAAAGGACCGAAGTAGACCCATAAGTTTCCGACCATCACGAAGCAAGACCAGAAGTTTCTCTGCCAAAAACAAAAGAAAAAACCCAAACATTGGAGGATCAAAATCAAAATCAAAATCATCCTAGGTTTTTCATTGATTTACAGATTTCATCACCAGTGAATTAGCAGAGAGAGAGAGAGAGAGAGGGGAGAGAGAGAGAGAGTTACTGTCTAAGTAAGCAGCAAGGGAAGTGGAGAAGAAGATGTCATCAGGAGCAGCCCAAGACATTGGAACTCTGCAACTCACTCTCCACCTTTATTGACTTCTCAGTTTCCCAATTTCAAGACTCTCGATCTCCTCTTCTCTTCTTCTCTCGATAACTCACCTCAACGAATATGAGAGAGAGAGAGATTTCAGGGATCTACGGATCGATTTCGTTAAGTCTGACGACACGCAAGATGCAACTTTGTTATGTTCTGTCAAATTTTTGCCCAGACGAGATCTAATCCAAACTGAGTTTTAACTTTAAGACATGACTTACTTTACTTTTAACTCTTTAAAAAAATAATCTTTACAATTTTATTAAAAACAATTCGTCTAGAATAGCAAGTTCTATAAATTATTTGTCCAAAATAGCAAGTTCAAACTTGATAGCAAATTTTAGGTGGTTTATTACTTTTCCATCTCTCAACCAAACTGAACTTTGTTCTCTAACTAAAACAAACCAACTGATTACTTTATCTATTTGATTAACCGATAGACAAAGAACTATATCACTTTTTCTCTTTTTCACTTGTACAGCTTCCATTTTTCAACATTCATCTTCATCTTTCTTCTTCTTCACCTAATTTTTTCTTCTTCCATTGTCATCGGTGAACGATTTCTCCCCACCGTATGTCACCGCACCGAAACGATTCCCCATCACCGTCGGTACCGTCCTCCACCTCTCTCACCATTTCTCTTCACTTTGTTTCACACTATTTATTGTTATCGTCATTGTCCAGATTTGATTTCTTGCTTTTCTAGTTCTTACTGTTATTCTGTTCATCATCATTGTCCAGATCTGTATTATGTGGGATTTTCAGTCACACACAATCGTTACTGATTTTCAGTTATTGTTATTCTGTTCATAAAACGTTATTGATTTTCAGTCACACAATTCTCCTTTCTTTATGATTTTTTTGTTCGCTTTGCAAAACATTTTTGCGTTCTCTCCTTCATGTTATTTCCTGTCTTTAGATCTTGTTTTCAAGCTCTTTATTAATCTTATAATTTCAGGTTCCCATGTGTTTGAGTTTTCTCCTTCAAGTTTACCATCGCTTTACATCTCTATATCTCTATGATTTTTACTTTTTTCTGTTCAAATTTTAGATCTGTAGAACTTTTGTTTAGATCTGTGATTTTTACTTTTACATCATAGTTCAACGTTTTTTTTGCTAGTGTTTTGTGGTTTGTGTTTTGTGGTTACAC
>OVAU01004400.1:0-10124 GCA_900406315.1 Biscutella laevigata subsp. laevigata | reverse complement strand
CCCGCACATAGTGCGGGTCAAAAATCTAGTATATATATATAAAAGAAGTTTGGGTTTTAAGGATAAGATGGAGTTTAGGGTTTAGATGGTGTTTTGGGATTATACTTCATAATTTTTTTGGGGAATTATAGTTTAAACTTATTTCAAAATTCTCATTTTACAACAATAAAAAAAACTATATTCGCTAGACCATAAACCCTATTTTTTATCCATAACCCTAAAATTTATTTATGCACTACCTTTCAAAAACTAATTTCATATCTAAAACTTATATATAAATATTAAACTATAAACTCTAATACCCTTCGAACAAAAAAAAAACTCTAATACCCTAACCTTTATCTAAAAATAGTAAATCTAAAACTCTAAACCTTATTTGTCATCTCTAAACCCTATTTTTCATCCCTAAACCCTAAACCTTATTTTTCATCCTTAAATCCTAGATCAATATAAATTAAAATATAAACAAAGAATAAATAAAAATTTAGATCAAACTAAATTAAAAATTGAAACTATTAGAAAAGAATAAATAAATATTTATATCAAAATAAATTTGAAATTGAAACTAATAACAAAAAATAAATAAATATTTAGATTAAAATAAATTGAAAACTAAAAATATTAATAAAGAGTAAATAAATATTTAGATAAAAATAAATGGAAAATGAAACTAATAACTAATACTAAATTAATAATTAGATCAAAATAACTTTAAAATACAAACTATTAACAAAAATTAGTTAAAACACAGATTAAATTTTTGATTGACTAATCCACATATAATAGGATCACCTTTAATTAGTCTTGACCATTGATTAAAATAAATCTAACATATGCGATTAAAATAACCACTAATAGATATCTCATTTTTTATTTGTTAATCTTTGAAAACCAGGATCACCATAGAGATTGATCTTGAACCGTTGATAAAAATTGATCCAACGAATGAGATGAGAATTTTCTTTCTATTCTCTATCTCTTTCTCTTTCGCTTGGACTCCTCTTTCTCTTCTATTTCTTTCTCTCGTGCGAAGCTTTGATCCGGTGACGCTCCGACACAAAGAGAGGATAAAGCCATGCACACACTTTTTTTTTCTTCGGTGTTGTTCCTCTTCATGTGAGATTAGTCTTCACTCCATCGAATCTGGCTACCGATCGAGCTTCCTTGTCGACTTCCTCCGGTCCTAAGTGGGCTCATAAAACCATCACGCGTCCACCTCAACGTCGCAGATGTCATCTTATCACTCCTAAGATTTCTTCTTCGAGTGATTTTTTCATAAATCGATTCGACTATTTTTTGTGTCACTGTTGTAGTTTCGGTTTGGAGACAGTAGATTGACGGAGGAAGAAGGCCGTGGGTTAACAGAGGAAGAAACTCGTTGAGATGATTGCATAGCTTTTTGATTCAGAGAGATAGACTCTTCTTCCGATGATTGAAATGCTTGAGTCACCAGAATTTCCAAGTCGGCACGGAGGGAAACGATTGTCCTCGGCGATTCATCCATTCAATGGCAAGGCGAGGCTGGCAAGAGACATTTCATTTTTTGTATTTTGTTTTTTCTGTATTATTGTAATTTGTAAATTTAAATAATTTAACTATAATTTTAATAAATTAATATTTTATTTAATAATAATTAATATATAAATTTAATAATTAATATCTAATTTTAATAAATACATATATTTAATTAATAATAATTAAATATATAAAATATAATATAATTCATAATAACATTGTTCCATAAACGCTATTATAGATAGGACAAGTATAATAACATTTTCAGAAGCGCTATTATATATAGGATAAGTATAATAGCACCGGAACAAAAACGCTATCACATGGGTATACCTATAATAGCTACGGAGACATAGCGTTTATGGAAATGCTATTAAAAATGTATAATAACAATTTTTGTGTGCTATCAAAGAATGTCTTTTTGTAGTGGTTGTTGATGTTTAAGATAGAAAATTTGTAATATCTTCTTCCTTAAAATGTTTTTAATGCTAGGTTGGGTTTGACCATCTCAATCTAGTGCTAAAGAAGTTTTCTTGTCCGAGAGGTGTTTGTTTAATTTTTGGATTGAATCTTATTTTTGTCATGAATTTCTTATAAGGAGTTTATGATTGTTGAATATGGGTTTGAAGGTATTGCATCTTACCTCGTTTTGTATGCCAAGAAAATGTTTATTGAAGCATGTTAGGATAGAGATTTCTACCATGAGAGTGGATGAATCTATATTTGAAATCCCTTGATCCAAGACTATCTTGATTGTTTGAAATGAACATCATTAGCTTGAATCGAATCACCTGAAATCGTTTATCCTACCATTTGTTTAGCCTTTTATAAATCATTTCATTATCATCTTGTTTTTGATTATCTTGCTATGACATTTTCTACATTATCATTTCACTTGTTTACTTTTGATTGTTTTGTGATAGAAAAACTCTCATTAACTTAGACCTGAATGATCCTCTATGAATTTAATTGATTTAGTGGACTCGTGATTTGGTTCAACTTTACACCCACATCCCTTTAATCCCAACTTTGCATTCTCACTCTTCTAACCAATAGAGGAGTGGGAAAAATACTAATTTCTCAGTAAGTGAGGAAGTTGATTTCCTTCAGCCATCTCGACTCGCGTTTGTTTTCCCTTCTAATTAGTTTTTCTCTCTAGCGTCTGAGCTCGTTGTCTAAAGGCAGCAGATGATTGGTTCATTTGCTCATGGTATGTCACACGCTCATGTACCTGAAATAAACGAAAGAAAAAATTTGTCAAACAAAAAGTTTGAACAGTTCGATCGAATTAGATGTGGTTTGATCGAACAAGTAAATCGTGATTGAACAATTCGATCGATCCAACTTGGGTTCGATCGACGATGTCTTTTCTTTGTTCGGTCCTTCTATTTGGTAAGTAGCTTTGGTTCCTTATTTGGAAATGGATTTTTTTGTTGATTTTTGCTTATAAAGAGGCTTGATTCTTTGTCATGGGTAATTTCATAAGACAAAAGAAGCTCCATTGTTAATTAGCTTTATCAATCCAAATGGTTTTCAATCACTTTAGAAGATGACTAGAAATTTGTGGCTGTATTTTTTGTTTTATTTGTCTTGGATTTGATCGTTGATGAAATAATCCTAATCCATATTTTTATATGACCTCTCCCCATAAAAATGTTAACCATAAACGTTCACCATTCTTTACTGCTTTTTAGAAGGATGTTTTCTTGGCTCTGTCTATTACCATTAAAGCTCGAGAATAATTTAGAGTTTTGTCTCTGAGTTTTAGCCAAAAAGAATCTGCAATTTTATTTTTCCAAACCTTTGAATCAAAACCTTTGAATCTAAACCCTCCTTCATTTTTTGGAATACTCATCTTTTTTCAATTGCACCAATGCATTTTGTTGATATTCTCATTTGAACCCCACCAATATTTAGCCATCATGGTAGTTATAGCCGAGCATATTGCCTTTGAAATTTTAAAGACATTCATAGAATATATTGGTATAGCTATATCAATTGATTTAAGGAGGATCTCTTTACCTCCTTTTTTCAAAGTTCTTTCTCTAACTTTATCAAATATGTTATCAAACATCTTAGTTGTTTTCTTGTTTGAAACTTATGGCAACCCGAAGTACTTACCACCACCTCCTTCTTTATGTATGCACAGTACATTTCGCAGCTAAATTTTCTTCACATGTGGAATCCGAGATCCAAAAGTAATAGAGGATTTATTCAAATTCACAGCTTGACCTAAAACTGATTCATAATTTGAAAGTACTTGCTTCATTTTTCTACAACTTTGAGGATTAGCTGGAAGGAAAAGTAGAGAATCATCGCGAAAAGAAAATGATTTATTGTCTGACCAGTTTGACTTAATTTAACTCCTTTTATCTTATTTTCAGCTAATTCTCTGGTGAACATGTGGGATAAAACTTCAACATATATAATAAAAAGATATGGCAATAGCGGATCGCCTTGTCTTATCCCTTGGGAAGGTCAGATCATACCTTTTGGGGATCCATTACTCAGAACCGAAAAGCTTACAGAGGTAACACAATTCATGATTCAAGTAATCCATTTATTTGTAAATCCCAAACTGGTCATTGTATCTTTTAGGAATTACCAATTTAATTTGTCATAGGCCTTAGATATGTCTGTTTTTAAGGTTAGTTAAGATTTTGATTGACGTTTTCCTCACCCGGATAGAGTGATAAACTTCATGAGCAATTATTATATCGTCTGTTATTAATCTACCTGGAAAAAGCAGCTTGAAACTTCGAGATTATCCCATCCAAATGTCCATGGAGCTATTTAATTAAAACCTTAGAAATGATCTTATAAATAACATTACACAGGATATGGGTCTAAAATCTTCCATAGTATTCGGAAGATTGATTTTTGGTATTAGGCAGAAATGAGTATGATTAAACGAAGGAGACATTGTTCCTGATCCAAAGAAGTTTTGGACTTCTAATATCACTTGTGCACTTATTTCAGGCCAGAATCCATAAATACATTTTTTATTGTTCGGGTATGTATAATTGAGATGTTTGTTGGACTGTGTAGAAATTTGTTCATGGACTCATTCTCAACTCACACTCTTCTTATGTAGATTCAGTATTTTATATTTTTGTAGGTGATGATGAAATTCGACTTCTCACCCGTTTATCTCATTCTCAACTTGATGTAGTAGTATATACTACTAACAACCACTATTTTCTCATTGTTCTAATTGTATCACAAAATTTATATTTGTGATGGTTACATGGGAAATTTTTATCTAAAATATTTAGTAAAATAATAAATTTTACTTTATATATTTCATTTTTGTAACAAAATTATATACTACACATAATAAGTTATAAATATTAGATGATGATACTATTAGATTATAGAATTGGTAATTCTTATTGATCAATAGGGTAAGTCATTTATACAGAGTGTTGACACTATACAAGAAAATATACTAATCATAATATATACAATAAATGTAATCATATCTCTAATACACCCCCTCAAGATGGATGAGCGGAGTTTAGACCATTCTCGGAAGAAAGCACTTCGAATCGAGCTCTTCACAGAAGCTTGGTGAATGCATCAGCCAACTGATCCTTTGAACTAACATGGGCAACACGCAGCTGACCGGATTGAATGAACTGACGAACAAAGTGATAGTTAAGGCCAGTGTGCTTCATTCGAGAGTGAAAGACAGGGTTGGTGGCAAGGTATGTAGCTCTGGTATTATCACAGTAGATAACCGGAGTAGTGGTTGGCCGCACCTGAATTTCTGCAAGAAGAGACTGTATCCAGTAGATCTCAGTGGTGGTTGAGGCAATGAACTGGTACTCTGCTTCAGTGGATGAGCGAGCAACACCCGTCTCCTTTTTCGATAACCAAGCAATCGGTTGAAAGCCCAAATAAACAACATAGGCACTCGTGGAGCAAAAGTCATCATGGTTACCTCCCCAATCTGCATCGGTAAAAGCATGGAGGATAAAATTGTTTGCTTTCCGAAGAACAATGCCTTGATCCATCGTACCAGCTAAGTATCTCAAAACTCGGTTGACAGCAGACCAGTGCTCAATGGTGGGCTTGTGCATGAACTACGACAGTTTGTTGACCGAGTATGAGACATCTGGACGAGTGAGGGACAAGTACTAAAGGCTGCCAACCACGCGTTTGTACTATGTTGGGTCCTGCAATGGATTGCCAGTGGTCAGCATCAACGTCGTCTTTGGGTACATAGGAGTGGCGACCGAGCGAGTTGCTGACATGTTGGTCTTGTGCAACAAATCTGCAATATAGCGGCGTTAAGTTAAGTGTGTGTCAGGAGGTGTTTGATGAACTTCAATACCCAGAAAATAAGACAGTGTGCCAAGGTCGTTTAAAGAAAAACGTTGAGATAAGGAGTCGATAAACCGTGATTTAAAAGATGAGTCATTGCACGTGATGATGATATCACCGACATAGACGAGCATGTAGAGACGAGTATTGCCCTGAGTGTAGATAAACAAGGATGTGTCAGCTTGACTGTTTTTGAAGCTCGAGTGTATAAGGAAGTCTCGAAGCTCCATGTACTAAGCTTGAGGTGATTGTTTAAGTTCATATATCGCTTTGCGCAATTTGCAGAGCGAGACGGGGTTGTCTTTGTCCACAAAACTTGTACGTTGTACCATGTAAACATCATCAGTTAAGTGACCCTGCAGAAAAACATTGTTAACATCCAATTGTCGTATCGACCAGTCGTTGGATACAACAATACTGAGCACAACCCGAATTGTGGTGGGTTTCACCACATGATTGAATATCTCCTGGTAGTCAATCCTAGACCTTTGAGTGTGGCCATTGGCAACCAGGCAAGCTTTGTAGCGATCGAATCATTTGGTTTCCTTTTGATCGTAAAGATCCACTTGTTACCAACAACATTAGAAACATTAGTAACATTCTCTAGATCCCAAGTGTGATTCTTGATCTGAGAGTTGATCTCCTCGTGCTTCGCATCTCTCCAGTGATCAATCTTGAGAGCCGCTGCCGGAGTGTTAGGAATCCAATCGGAGGGTAGAGCAACATGGGTGTGAAGGTTTAGCTTCTGCACAGGCTTGCAGACCCGAGAGGAGACACGCGTGGGAGCAGGTGCTGGTTGGAGAGTGACGGGGGACATGATAGGTGAAAAAGTCGCCTAGTGTTGTGTGATATGCGACTGTTGATGTGCGCCAGACGACTGATGTTGTGCAGCAGGCGACTAATGTTGTGCAACATGTGACTCATGTTGTGAGACAGTCGGCTAATGTTGTGAGGCAGTCGACTGATGTTGTGCTACAAGCGATGGTTGTTGTGCAGCAGGCGACTGGTGTTGTACAACATGCGACTGATGCTGTGAGGCAATCGATGGTGAGGCAAGCATAACAAGCCGTTGAGGTCGAGGGACCGATTCTGACTCAGAGAGATCGACGATCTGAGCAGTATCTGCAAAAGGGAAAGAAGATTCGTGAAAACTAACATGTCTAGAGATAAAAATACGAGAGGTTGAACGATCTAAACAGATATATGCACTCTGAGTGAGGGAATAGCCAAGTAAGACACATGCAGTAGAACGAGGAGCAAGTTTATTGGCAGCATAGGGTATTAACTAAAGAAAACACAAACATCCAAAAACCCTAAGTTTCTCATAATTCGGAACACTACAATGAATCAGAGCAAACACTTATTTGAGGTCTAGAGTGAGAGTTGACATCCTGTTAATCAAGTAGACAGTAGCTGCAAAAGAAAACGAGTAATATGATTTAGGAACAAAAGCATGAGTCATAAGAGCTAAACCAGTTTCAGCAATGTGTCAGCATTATGTTATGGGGTGTAAGGAGGGGTAGTCATGTGAGAAATGTTTTGACTAACAAGATATTTTCGTAGCCTTATATGCTCACCCCCATTGTCACTATAGAGTGTTTGAATCCTGGATTGAAAACAGGTTTCAACCAAAGATTTAAACGTGGTGAATACTTCCAAAACCTGGGATTTCTGCTTGAGGGTATACATCTAGGTATAGTGTGTGAAGTGATCTACAAAGATGACGTAATACTTGAATCCATCTACAGAGACAAGAGAAAAAGTCCACACATCTGAAAATAAAATATCAAGAGGATACGTCGACTGAAGTGTAGATGTTGTAAAAGGATGCTTATGCACTTTATTCATCGAACATGCATGACACAATCGTGGCAACAAACTTTTGCAAGAAACATGTAACTGAATAAGGAAACAATGTTTTGAAGAATAGGGAAAGCAGGATGCCTGAGGCGTGAATGCTAATCGGTTAAAGATGTTGAGGTTGCATAGGCATAGGCGAGAATTGGCGGACCAGATGTGCTACCTTTCCACTTAGGTCATTCATAGATGCCATTGAATGGCTTGCCTGCCAGTCGAAGAGCTCATGTGGGCAGATCCTGACCTGAAAGTATGTTGGTGTAAATGTAACCGAGACATTGTTATTCTTACATAATTGAAAAACTGAAATCAGATTTTTTGTCCTACAACGGCACTCAAGACACATCATCAATAAAAAATGGTTTAGTAAATGAGGGAAGAGAGAGGGAACCCGAATGTGTGATTGGTAAGGCGGAGCCATCACCAAGCAACACATTGTTGTTACCGCCATAAGGAGCATGGAGAGACAAGTTGTTGATGTTCGATGTCACGTGGTGCGATGCACCTGAATCAACCAGCCAGGTCGACAAGTCGGAGAGCATGGTGGGATTCGCACGAGGCTGCTAATGTTGTGGTCCTGACGCAGAGATCTGTTGTTAGTTCCATGGCTATGATAAAGGTACACCGCAAACCATCTTGAACTCAGGGCAGTAATGGGCATTGTGGCCCTGCACACGCCAAACCTGACATTTTCCTAGGTAAGGACGAGAGAAGTGTGTACCTCATGTGATGATACTAGATAGGCGGTTGTTCGAAGCAGTCATGTATCGAGCAGTCAACTGACCCGACTGGCGAGGTTATTGTCACAGTTTGGTGTATGTCTCATGTGCGGCAATCGGTGTGACAGTCAGAGCCCCATCACAAACAATCATGGCCTCACTGCTGACTCTATGAATGACACTGGTTTGTCCCTCACATTAATTGCATGAATTTCTGGCTTGAATTTGTCACCCAACCCCGTGAGGACGTGTTCAACCAGATCTTCAGCGTCAAGTGGCTTGCCGAGAAGGGCAAGGTCATCAAATTTAGCTTTGATGATACAAAGGTATTGTGCAACTGATCGTGTGCCTTTGACACACGTGTGTAGTTGGTGTTTCAGCTGCCTGATGTGACCTCGGGTGGGTGTACCAAAGGCAGTACTGAGAGTTTCCCACACTTCACTGGTTGTTGTAGTCGTTGACACAACTGATTGAACGGACGAAGATATTGCACCAAGAAAGGCATTGTACAACAATCGATCCTGACGCCTCCATGAGGCATACGTCGGGTTGACGGTTGACAGTTGACATCCATCGACGGTGACCGTTGCAGTAGGATGTTGAGGCGAGGCTTTGAGAAACTGGTGCAGATCATGACCTTCCAGCAATGCTTTGACCTGACAACACCATATGAGGTAGTTTAGGTGCATCAACTTTGTGATATTCGTCATGTTGACGGAGAGGAGCGTTGCAGCATGATCCTGTGTATTGAACACAAATGTTCTTTTAGCTGTAGAATCTGAGTTAGCCATCTCTGAAGGATAGAGAAGTGTAACAGAAGAAAATTTAGTTGAAACAAGAAAATAGAGGTTTGACACAAAGAAACAGAGGGTCGACGAGTGTACAGAGGTTCGACAAGCAAGAGAAACTGAGAAAAATCGAAGGGGGACAGGAAGGAAAAGACGGCGGCACCATAAAGAGAAACTAGGGATTTAAGGAATTATTAAATGATTTGAAACTTATTTAAAAAGTATATAATTATTAAATTATTTAAAAATAATAAACAGAATCGTTGATTATTAATTTATTAAACTTTTTAAAAAAAATAATTGGTTACCTTTTCATTAAGAAATTATTAATTATTTTAAAAACGGTTGTTACCTTTTAATTAGGCAAATTATTAATTATTAAAAAAAAAAACGTTGAGTGTATTCTAAGTATTTAACTAGGCTTGATCCTGAGCTAAGCGCGAGTACTTTTTATTTTGAAATTAATGTTACTCATAAAAATTTTAATTTTAAAAGTATGATAGTATATATAATCTCCGGGTTATATACATGATTTATGATTTGAGTTTGAAATTTATATAGGAATATGGAGTAATATATAATTAGTTCAAATTATATTATTAAGATTGACGTTCAAAATTTTAATATTGGAAGAAAAACCTACACGATCGAAAAATTTTAAAATCAAATATATGAATTTTGTTACGTAATTTTTTTGGAAATACCAAATAATTTTATTATAGAGATATTTATTGTGATATTTTGAAATATATCAAAGAAATAGTTTAATAATAATTATGTCCAGAAAATCGTTTGGTTAGATATTTATTTTAATGATATTTTGTGAGTATTATAATTTAATATTAATAAAATTAATAACTATCCAATAAACAAAAAATTCAATATATAACCATATCCAAAAGACGTGGACCTCTTTAAT
>OVAU01004399.1:0-10125 GCA_900406315.1 Biscutella laevigata subsp. laevigata | reverse complement strand
TTAATGAAAAATAAATAAAATATTTATTTTTCTAATATTTTTAAACTATTTCCGACGGAAATTTCCGTCAGTATTCCGTCAGAATTACCAACGGATTACTGACGGATGGATCCGTCGGCAACACCAACGATTTCCGACGGAATATTTCCGTCAGTATTCCGTCAGTATTACCAACGGATTACCAACGGATGGATCCGTCGGCAACACCAACGATTTCTGATGGAATTCAACGGAAATAACTGTTGGTAATTCCAACGTTTTCCAACGGATTATTCCGTCAGACTTATTTCCGACGGATTCCGACGAACTATTTCCGTTACAATCCGTCGGAAATTCCGACGGTTTCCGACGACGTAGATCCGACGACCATATTCCGTCGGAAACGTCCATTACCGACGGATTTCCGACGGATAATGCCGTCGAAAATCCGTGTTTTTCTTGTAGTGGAGGCGGGTTCATGTTTGGCAGTGTGTTGGTGTTGGGCGGTCTGGGGGCAGTGACGAGTTGGTTGGACGGTGCCTCAGGGAACTTTCTCGGGTTTGCTTTCGGTCGAGTGTCTAGTGGGTTTTTTGTTTTCGGTCTAGGTAGAGTTAGATCTTGTCCGTGTAGTGGTCTTTTCCAGGCTTTATGCTTGTTCTGGTCGCGTAGTGGGTTTTGTAGTGTGCTCGTGTGCTAATCTTTTGTTTTAGTTTGTTTGTTGTCCCTCTTGGTAATGTTTTAGCCTTTGTTGGTCTCGTGCTGTTGGTTTATCTGTGTTCTTCAGTCCTCTTGCTTTTTTCTCTTAGGTCTTAGTCGGATCGCAACCTTCATCAACTTTCATCATGGTTGTTTGGTGAATCGATTAAGCGGCATTTGCTTCCTCTACTAGAATTCATCATCAGATTCGGTCGAGATCTGATCGGGTGTGCGCTCTCTATTCCGGTTTGTTTCGACTTTGATACGAAAAACCTAGTCAAGGCTATGTTTCTTCCGTTTGCTACAGTTAATAGTCTTTCTAAAGTGTGTTTTTTAACTTCTGAAGTCTACAACCATTCAAATGAGGACAAGATGAAAAGAAATGTCTGAAATTGTTGTGTTTTCTTGTACATATTAAGTTTCTTGTATTCCTTTCTCGGACTGCTAGTTTGTATCGTTGTATCCTTCTTCGGTAATATATTCCACCAGTTGAAAAAAAGAGTAACTCACTTGAAAAGATAACTCATTATTTCAATTAAAAAAATGTTTAATTTTAAATTTTTTTGTGTAGTTCGAGCATTCAAAAACTTAAAAATATTTTTATACATGAGAAAAAACTCAAATCCACAAAAAAAAACATGACATTAATACCGATAGTCCATAACAATTTCAAGATTCAAGTACAAATCAATCGGGAATTACTCTCTTTTTCTCTCGAGAGAAACCTTAACACCACCGCCCACCAATTTCATTGGAAATCTCCGCTAGCTTCGACGGCCGGCGGCATAGTCCGCGTGTGTCGCCGGCCGTCCTCTCTTCTAGTTAGTTCTTCCTTTCTTCTTTTGGATGTGGTTTGTTTTTAGCTCCGGCGCCGTCTCTTCCTTGGGTTTCCGGTAGTGTGGTCGCTGGCCCGTCTTGCTTCGCTGCTAGCTCCACCAATTTGTCCCGTCTCAGCCCTCCCTCGTCTGTTTCTCGGCTTGTCTCCTCGATTTCGTGGGTCAAGATGCGTTTTCGTCTCCTCAGTTCGTCAGTGCTGTTTCTCAGTGTTACTGCTCGTTTGGTTGTTGGAGGTGAAGTTTTTTGATATGCTTGTCTTTGTTACGAAGGATTTAGATCTGGGTTTGGTTCTAGATCCTGTTGAATTTGTTCCCTCGGTTGAGCTGGTTTGGGTCCGATTTAGGTTAGGTTCGGCTTGATTTAGGACATGCCTTTGGTGTTCTAGTTGGCAGCTCGTTGGTGCTTCTTGGGGTTGTTATAGTTTCGCTTTAGGCTTAGCTTCTGACGGTTTCAGGGATTGTTCGAGTTATGGAGGGGCTCTTCTCTGTATGCAGGCCATCTTGGCGGTTGAAAGCGGATCGAGTTCTTCTTGCCATGGAGTCTCTTCTCAGGTAAAATCAGGTTTCTCAACCTCCGAGGTCTCCAGAGTCTTCTGTTTCGTTATTTACTAGTAGATTAGCTCGTTAGCTCGGGTGAAATATTTATACTCATCTTCGGCGTTCGTGGCTCTTTGAATAAAGCGAGTTTTGTTTGGTTTGTTAGTCTCCGTCCCCGACTTCTTCTTCCTTGTCCCGTTGTTCGCTTGTTGGTGTCCTCAGGGCGTGCTATGTAGTTATATCTTGTTTCCGGGGTCTAAATATGTTGATCATCGACTTAGTTATCAGGGTTACGTTTTAACTGCTGATATAGGTTTTCGGTTTTCTAATTGTTTCTCTATTTTTTTTATCTTGGGTTGTAATTTTTTTTGCTTTGCCACGATATATTTCATCCCTCTTTTGCATGGAAAAAAAATTATCAATAGTATATTTTCTATAGCATTATTGATTACAATACACTGTATTTAATTTTACCATGCAAACGTTAAAAATTGAAACCCTATATCCTAAAACATAATGTAAACATCCTCACATTACAACACAATAAGTACATCATTATTTAACAGATCACAAGAAGCATATATATATCATTAATTATTCATATATGAAACGTAGGCACGTTTCTATCACCGAGGGGATTTAAGCTCGTCTATATGAGCTTTGCTACGTGGACCTTGCGTACGAATGAATTGACGGTATTGATCATAGGTCGTGGAAGAGTAGAGAGCTGGTGAATCTTCGGTCACAAGCTCCTTCAATGGCTCGATCACAACATTGCCTTTAGGGTTATAGAAGAATGCCAATGACAATCTCTCCTTTCCAGGGTTCACAATCACTCTATGCTCTATGCTTTTGTATATTGAATTGCTTAGCATCTATAGCAACAAAACCAAAATATTCAACGTTAGGGATATTGGGAAAATACCAAATAAAATCGACAAAAAAGAAGAAACATAATTGTGTTTTGTCTGAGTCGGTGGTTTTGGTTTTAAGCACGTTCTAGACATGTGAATAATTAAGAACGTGTCTTAGTCGTTGAAATTGTGTTATATTTATGTTTCTTTATTGGACTTTTTGGATTTCCATTAATAGAGGAACATGTAGAATTTTAAATTAAAGATATTGCAACGTGTCTTCACCATTTCCGTTCAATTTTTTTTTTTTTTATATAGCTATCTNTAACGTTTTTTTTTTTTTTTTTTAGCTATCTAACTTTGATAAACAAAGAAGAAGAAGAGTTGACAAAAAAGAAAAAAAACATAGAAGAAGAAGAAGAAAAGTGCATGCACGTGTTTTATTGAAACTAACAACTTCAAAGGGGAAAAAAACTAGGAAGAAGTCAAGTCACTCGAGGTGAATTATTACTATTTTGTTTGTCTTGTAATAATAATAATGAAATTCCAAGCTAGTAATTAATCTTCTAACACAATATTTAATTAGGGTTAATAAATTGTTGGGTCTTGATTGATCTCAACCAAATTGAATTTAGCGAAATAGTTGAATGAGTCATAAATTTCTATAACCGAATATTCAAATTGAACCGATAGCAAACCAATAATCGAATAAATACTTGATATATAATTAAAATAATGGTTATATTGGTGATTAACTAAATTAATATTTGTTAAAAGTAGATAATCATGTTAGTTTTTATAGATATTTTGATTATTTTCAGATATTTTGAATAGTTTGAATATTATTACATTTGAATATTATTACATTCAAAACTAATTCAGTTTTAAATTATATTTGTTTAAATACTTGAAAAATATCTTGACACCAAACTCGAACCAAAACGTTAAAATCCCCAGAGGAATTCTTAAGACCTTAAGCCCAAATATTCAACGGATTACCAAATCCCAAACCTATATTTAGGTATGGAATAAAAAACTTGAAAAATATTTACCTGAATTTGATCACCAATGTTAAAGATGAAAGCATGAGGAGCTGGTTCAACTGTGATCCAAGCGCCGTCCGACCCACGAACCTGAAGACCGGCGACTTGTTCGTCCGGCAAGAGAATAGTCAAACCTCCGGGATCGGAGTGTGGAGAGAGGCCGAGAGTCAACTCCGGCTGAGGACACTTTGGGTAATAATTAACTCTTAAACATCCTCCTGCTTCTTCCTTACCACCAAAAGCATTTTGAAGTCTATTTTCATCTAATCCCAAGTTTTTCGATAATATCTTCATCAATTTCTCGCATAATTTCACCATTTCCTTGCAGTAATCCTCCAATATTTCTCTATATAATATCCATTTATAACCAAAATTAACTTTGTTCTCTACTTTTATCAGATCTTTTGATTCAATCAAATAAAATTTAATATACATATATATCGTACAGTATATTTAACATGTACTTGCGTTATGGATCGTACATAATATTTTCTAACTTCAAAACAGTAATTTTATATTACAAAAGTAAACTAAAAACTATATTACCGGAAAATACCACTTGAAACCAAATTAAAATATTAAATCATCCGAACAGATCTTACTTGTGAGATATATCATATTTGGATAAAACCTGAACCTAAACCAAAATCCAAAATAATATCCGAAAAGTTTCTCATACTTTTTGTGATATTTTTAATAAATATAATTTATTTTTTCTGGTTTATTAATATTTATTATATTTTTTTAGTATTTTTGGTTGGTAATGTATGAATCCAAATTGAAGTTAGAAAAATCTGAAAGTTTTTTTATATAGATAAATAAACTCGATCCAAACCATAAAAGATCATGACCGAAAAATAAAATTATCTGAAAAAAATCTCTAAATATAACCAAAAAATCCAATCTGAAACTTGAATTAATCTAAACCAAACCACAACGCACACCCTTAGTTTTGTGTATAGCCTTCTATATATATATATATATATATATATATAACAAAGTAAAAAGAATATACCGGCAATGAAGAGGCAAGGAAGGCCACTTGGTGTAGTCTCTCAAAGAAGAAGGATGATAATGAAGAAAATAGTAATCACTCCAATCAAGAATAGCACCTTTTTCTACACCTAGTCGACTTCCATAACCTTCGTAAGTCTTTGGCAAATTAGCATGCATATTCTTCAACTCCATGGGAAGATGAAAGAACTCTCTCCATGTTTCTTTAGCTTGATCCATCAGCTGAGGACTCATCCCATGGTCCACCACTTGGAAAATTCCCCATTCTCTACAAGCCTTTGAGATCTCCTCAAGTGTTTTGGCTTGTATAGCTTTATCCTCCGAGTTTAAACTACCTAAGTCAATGATTGGAATGGTGGTGGTGGTTGTGAGAGAGGGTAAGTTTGGACGTTGAGATAAGGGCTTGACGTAGCGATTTGGTATGGCTCGAAGGTTGCTTTCGGATAAAGATTGGACACGGACTATAGGCTCAGGCCAGTCTTGGAAGATGGTCATGGCTTTTTGGATACTTGTTTGGTTAAGGGCTTGAGTGGATAAAGGAGGATGAGGATATGATATAATGAGTAATGAGGAAGTTATATATATAGAGGAAGAAGAGAGAGTTAGTCGTATGCGTAATTATTGATTTTGTTTTTATTAACTTACGAAATTGTTATGCGAAATTAACCAAATATTTTTGTACGGCGGTTGAAAATTCACAGTACTTTACGAAGCTAGAGATCAAGCAAGCCTCATCCACTAGAAAAACAAATATCACTGTTTACATATCTTAGAATAACAATGATAATTTTTTCACCATACGAATGTTTTGCAGTTTATGAAATCCTAATTCAACGACCACTCTTGGACATTTGAGTTATCCATTCATGTTTAGGTCGATATCTCTTCAGCTAGATTATGTTAATAGAAGATTTTAGTAACCGTTAGGATATTTTAATATTTTTGTATCAGTTCATGATTGGTTCGAATTCCATTATTTTCATGTATTTTAACATAACTCTTTTTATATCCATTTTTTTTAAGATCTAGTTTAATTTAATTACTTTTTATCTATACTACTCGAAAATATCTAAATATATCTAAAAGTATCCAAAAATAACCATCAAATTTATAAAAAGTAAAATATTTAACTATTTTTAAAAAACTATACTTAAATTAGTAAGAAATATTACTCATATTTTTATTATTTAATCTCATTTTGGATATTTCAGGTATATATTCGATTTTTGGTTCGTGACAGGTTCTTAGATAAGAAAAATTTATGAGATGTTCTGTTATTTCTTTAATTTGTTTCAAATTTGATACCTTCTACTTTAGATTAGTTCAGTTTCATCGAAACCAGGTGATTTGTCTAACCTTATCAACAACAAAACACAAACGCAAACGCAAGTTAGGTTCTGTATCTCAATTTTGTTATGTTTATAAACACATCATAAGAGCACCTCCATTGGAGGTTCTTAATGGGTTATAGACAATTTTTCAAAATCCAAAAATATATATATTGAATTATTTTTCTATAATCGGATCTGTGAGAAGAGTTTTAGAAACACATTAGAACCTTTATATGTCAACTTCTGATTGGAGGATGATAAAAACTTTTTTTTCTCCGTCTCTCTTCCTTTCTTTCTCTTGATAGTAACACTCTCTTCCATAATTTTTTTCTTTTTCACTAACAGGAATTAAAATATTTATAATGAAATTAAAAATATTAATAAAATATTTTAAGAACCTCTTATTGGAGGTTTTTTTTTTGAGGACATGGTCTTATGATCCAAGTCTCTTTTTAAGACTCCTTTCACGTATTTGGTTACTTTATTAGGATTAAAGCAAATTAGCGATGGTCTTGTAATCAAGATTGTTTTTATTATTCAAATTGAAGTACCGACCGGTATCTCAAAGAGTACTCAATGTAGTACATGTATGACAATGTCTTTTGTTTTTTTGTCAACACATGACAATGTCTATAAACGACAACCGAGAAGATCCAATGGATTCATAACCATAAACACAATAGAAGTATCTAGAGGCCGATTATTATATAAATAAGTGTCAGGCCAACTGTCGTGGGACATTCATTGAATTTCTCATGTTTTGTAAGAGGCTTTAGATGAATAACAAAAGTTGAAGAAAAAATTGCAAATTGGTTAAGGGCTTTAACTCTTAAGGCCATCTAGCTAGAGAGCATTTATACATATATAGTCACATTTTAGGCGTGAAGTGTGGTTTGCAATCCAAATTTGGTTATGATATATTCTCCCTGTCAAAATGATTACGACTTAGGAACTAACTCGACTACACAAGGGAACAACCCTAAAAAGTCGCCTTGGGATTAGTACCTGAACCAAAATTTTCGGTTTTCGGTTCGGTTTCGGTTATTGATTGTTAACTGATGGGAAACATTTCAAAATTGATTTTGGTTAACCGAATTTTTTTTTAAACTGAAATTAAATCGAAATTTTGAAAATAAACCAAAATACCCGAAAAATATCCAAAATTAATCGAAATTAACCGAAATATCCGAAATTTTTTGGTTTAATTCGACAATTCGGTTAATTGCGGTTAGTTTTCTAATACCCGAAATAACCAAAACCGAACCGAAACAAAATTTTAATCGGTTTGATTCGGCAAAAAAACTAAAAATCGAATAAACCGAAGAACCGAAAAAATCGACCAGAATCGAACCAAATCGCAGGCCTACTAAAAATCTTTAAAATATTATAGGTAAAAAATAGAAATCAGATCTAAAAATAGTAAAATATTTGTTAAAATTTGGCCAAAAACTTGTGCAAATTTTAACAATGCTTAGTTCATCTCCATCCCAGAATCTCTAGTATGGGGATATAAAAATATTTTATTAATATTCTAGGAGAGAGCTTTTAGCTATATCCGGTGAGAGAGAAAAAAGAGAGGAGAGAGACAGAGATATTTTTTAATTCTTTTTATCTCTTCCAATAATAAGCTGACCCACAAGGGTTTTATATTATCTAAAACATCTCTTTTAAGAATCGATTTTGATATATTATTTAACTTTTATTTATATTTTAGGTTTTAATATTCATTAGAAACCCATTAAAACCTTCGATAGAGGTACTCCTTAGGCGGCTGATAGTGCCTAGGATCTAATTTGACTCCACATTATTATTTAGAATATATTAGAGAATAATATACCATATCAAAAATTCCAAATAAATATAAGAGTTATGTATCAATATATTTATTATCAGTTAGTTTAAAGTTCAAATCCAAACAATCTAATATGATCGATATACTATTTATTCAAACCAAAACTAAACTATTATTTTGAAAAAAAAAACTAAACTATTAATCCTTATCCGATATCCCATGATCTATGACAAAAAAAAAAAAATTATCATCTGAAGAAAACATTTTACCGCTAATTTCGTCATATCTCCATCACTATTTTGAGCTCTGAAGAAACATATAGAAGATAAAGAATCTAGAATTATCCAGCATATCTCATAAATCATTTTTTTGGTTATTATATAAAGATTCGTATCTATCCGATATATGAACATGCATGTAAGTTTAAAGTGAATTCTTATTTCTTACTAGAAAAAATAACATGAATATTCTTCCAAAAAATCGCTCATCATCATCATTATGATCCTAAAAAATAAAAAAAAATAAAATTGAAAAAAATTGTTTAACATGCGTATCCATTTCGGCGCCGAAACCAAACTCATTTGGTACACTGAAATGTCCCATCTAATTTCGCCCACTTAAATCCATTTATATGCAACTATATCCATTGGTGCTAGTAGAAGACAACACCATGAAGCTGTTTTTTTGTTTTTACATTGTTAAAATGAACAGTCGATCTTGTCGGAGAATTGGTCTTTGAGATGACAGACAAATAAACAAATGAATAATAGACAAAGACGATTAGAGTAATCATCGTCTTCCAATAGATATAAGACACGTCTCCTTGAGTGCACTTCAAGTTGCGTTTCGATTGGCCACTTGTGATATAAAGTAATAATGCGTTTCCAGTTCTGATATTGACATGTAACTTATCTGGATTTATTCAAAAAAGAACTTTCATATATAAAATATAATTATTTTTTTGTTTAAAAGAACTTTCAAGAAAAGAGTTATAATTATATATAGTTCTAACTCCTAATTCTAAAAGTCGACCCAAACAAAAAAACTTCAAAGTCTAAACCATTAAATATTATTAAAGAAAAGAGTTATAATTATAAGTCTAAACCATTGCATACTATTATTAAAACGACCAAAAAAACGTGGCTTAATTAGTTAATTTTATTAAGATATTTTTGAGTTAAAAAATATCATAAAATTGTAGTTTTACAGTTTTCAATAATTAAAATGTTCGTTGCGTTTGGTTTAGAATATGTTTATTTTAATATTTGATTAGGTTTTAATGGTTGAATATTTCGTTAGTTTAGGTTGGATGAGTATTAGATTAGTAATGAAAAATCTTCTAGAAAATATTATCCTAATCTTGAATTGACGCACATGTGATATTCCATATTGACGAAGCGATTAAAATAAAAATCTGAAAAAGACAAATATAGCTTTGAGATCGTACAAGTTGTATACGCAACTTCAAGATAAAAATAAAATGTATTGGATAAATTAATTTAGCACGTGCTGTAAAAGCTGAAAATTCATTATTCAACCATTTTGATAACACTATAGAACTCCGATTATATATACAAAGCAGAAATCCTTGAACTGTATATCTAGATGTGTTGATTTTTATGAAATTGTGGTTTCTGAGTCATTTTCCATAACTACGTCAAGTTTCAGTAACTAGTTTATATAATATATGGTTCTAATTTCATAAGTCATTGCATCATGTCGGCCAACTCAGACCTGGTCATTGCATAAGGCAAAGAAAGCAAAGGTTTTAGGGTATCACTCGATTGAAGAATTTTTGGGACATCATTTTTCAAAAAAATATTTATTAGGTAGAGTAATTAAATGTTTCGTGTTCAATGATAGTTCTAACATATTTCTTAATTTTTTATTTCACATAAAAAAATTTAATAAAAAATCTTTTGACAATTCATTTCCATAAAAAATAATAATTTATTCTTCATTTTTAGTCTTCTTCTTTTTTGTCTCTTGCAAAAAAAAAAAATTGTATAATCTTCCTAATTTTCTCCAAAACATGATTGACAT
>OVAU01004398.1:0-10127 GCA_900406315.1 Biscutella laevigata subsp. laevigata | reverse complement strand
TTTTTAAAAAATGCTTCTGTTTTAATAAATAGGGGATAAGTCCAATATTGCAGTAGCTAGTTTAGTTTTTACATTTTTATTAACACAGCAGCATATATTATTAGGACATGGAGGATTATTGCTATGTAAAGAGCTTTAGGGATTTGAAGTGTTTCTTAACTATAGAAACCCATCTGCAAAATTGGACAAGATCCGTGTCTGTTGAAACATATATCGACGGAAACCAAGTGAAATGTGCCCAGTTTCGATGTGTTTTGAGACTGATCAGCATTGGTAGGTTAGGGCCAGAGCTAGACATCCATATATTGACTGAAAATTATTTCCAAAAAAAAAAATATTTGGCAGCGAAAACTTCACCCAAAAAAACAAGATACATCGAAGCAGAAGGAACAAAACCCAAAACAGGCAAACAAATGGCAATGCTTTTGTATATTACCTATATGTCTCCCATGTAATTCTGTCATGCTGTGATTCTGTTCACTCATTCATTTTCCTAGCTCTGTGGTTTGCTTTCCACACGTTTTCTTCGAATATCAAACTTGCCTACAAACTCCAAAGGAGAAACTGTCTCGTTTCTGATCCTCTTAACCTTGGGACTCAACAGACCCCTATGGCTAAACCCATACAGCTCAAGCACTTGATTATCCGCAAAATTAAAAGCCCTCTCCATACTCTTAAAGCATCTATCGACTGCATAATCACCATAGCTGCCACACGGTTTGCATCCCACGAAATGTGTCACAAAGGGCCATCTCTCATCACCCAATCCCGGATGATACCTCTCTGCCATTTCTTCATACTTATCAACCAACCCTTCCCAAAATCCGTGCAAATAGTATTGATTCTCAACATACACCTTATCCATCCATCTATCCTTCTGTGAAAGCAGTATATATATCAATGCAGATTGATCATCAGCCTCAAATGCAGGCCTGCCTTTCAGATAAGCTGTCAGTATCTTCCCAGCTTCGTCGCGGATAGGCCCTTTTGGTCCCATTGGTGCCCAAACATCTAACAAATCTAGTGACCATTGGCAATTTCTCAACAGGAAAACACCTGTGTTCAACGCAATCCATGACTTTTGGTTAAACAACAGGTCTGGATAACCGTGTATCACCAGATTATGCTTCTCGTATCGAGACAATGGAATCTCAAACAGTATATCAGTGAATAAAGCATCACTATCCATCCACCAAATCCATTCTACTTCTGGATGAGACAACATTAATCTCCTAATCATTGGTAATTTCGTCCAATACCCTGAGAGTTCCTCATCTAAATGTGCCATGTTATACACAATTTCTATTCCGTGAAGTCTACAGTAATCAATCTTATTCTTTACGGATTTCAAAAGATAGTAGTCTCCAATTGGTTTATCACATGGTCCTGGGGGAGATCCGGTAAGCAGCAAGATTCGAGCTTTGCCATTAATAATACTAGGAAACTCAGGGTTCTCATTCAGCCATACCTTGCGTTGACTGTCCCAGTTGGTAATCCTGGGCCCTAGAGTGAATGTCGCATTAATCTCAGCTTTAGGTGGCACATCCAAGTCGGTAGGATTCGAACTTGATGGAATCTCCGCAAGAATCGGGTTGGTTTCCTTGATGAAACTCTGATTAACATCATCAGTATTGGAGCTTTCAAGGTTGCCAAAACTAATTATGCCAAGCAAGACGAGTATCATAAAAAAGCCGCAGAGAATCAGTATCTTGATGTTAGTTAATGTATTATGGATCTGCCAACCGCGCAACAAACCACGGCCTCTCCCTCCGCCAGTAGATACAGCAGTCGTGGAAAGTCCTCCACCACTTCCGGAGGGTTTTGACCCATCTTGACACATATCAACTGTCGTCTCCTCCCTCTCTAGATTTCACTCACAGGGAAAGACCACCTCCACTTGAAACCAACAAGACACGGTCTAATTAATAACCGTAATCAGTGTAAATTGCACTCTCTCTGTCCCTTTGAACTACACAAGGCTCTGCAATTTCAGATTTTTGGCAGGATCCCGATCGAAGACTTGTAGATGATAGAGTTTGACAATATGGAGAGCCTCTTTAGAAAAAATTGATTAAAGAATATTAAATTTGGATAATGGTGACACATGTCGTAATTAAATATTGATGACGGAGATAATGCTCTGCTCATGCTTGCCAAGTTGACAACTTTTAGCATCTTCAACATATATATAAACATGCCAGATTGCTAGGCATCTCTACACAGATGCTATGTACCTGAATCAGCCATGATCGGAATCTTTGAACTTAAACGCAGAGTCTTGACCTTCCCGTTGAGAGCTGTAAATTATCTTTTATGTAATGACTAGCTGGATCCAAAATAAATCATAAGACGAATTGAAGAAATGTAATTGGAGATGGTAAAGAGGCATTAGAAACAGAGAATTCCTCGTAGACTCTACGAACGGGGGCACTAACAATGAAGACGACGGAGTTTCCTTCACCGTCTGACTGATCTGACAAAACTCCGATCAATGAGTACGGTTTAAACAGAGGATTGAACTCTCTCTTCCTAAAAAAGACACTGCAACCAATTCGGACAATTGGTTCGGTTTATTTATTACTTTGTACCAAATTAAATTTACCTTCCCGGTTCAAAACCCCAAATTCGAGAGAGAGAGGACGCGAGATCGATGGGGTCCTCATACTCCGCCTCTTTTACTAACTCCACCACCGCCTCTCCTCCTCCGTCGCCTTCTTTATCGCCGTCTCGCTTCACTGGAAAATCAGACGGAGAAGAAAGGCCTCGTTTCTTCGATGCGAAGGCCAAAAGCAAGTGCTGGGCTAATGCTGACGTGGTACCCGGTCGACATCCCGAGAGGTGGCGTAAAGACCCTGCCGGAAACATCGTCTGCAAACGCTTCGGAAATTGCAGCGGCTGTCTATGTTTCGAGTATGATCACATCGTTCCTTACTCCAAAGGTATCATTCTCTCCACTCTTTTCACTGCTTTCTCAATGTGACATTTGAATGTAGGGTTTGAGCAAATCCAGGACGCCTGATCGGATTAAAATTGATGGATTTGTAATAGTAAGTTTTGCTGTTGATCGTTGCTTGTACGTATAGGGGGAGAGTCGATAGCGGAAAATTGTCAGATTCTACAAACTAGAGTTAACAGGTTGAAATCAGCTCAAGAAAATGTGGATGCAACCACACTTAAGAGCTATTCATGTGGTCTGCAATTTACGGGTATGTTACATGTGACAGTGAATCATAGTTTTTTGCCCTTTGTGGGGTTGTTCATCATGTTAAACATTCAACCATTTCTTGTTGGGTTTCTTTTACAGTGTTCTGTACATTATATAAGGGATCTCATCATTGATAGGATCGGACAATCTTGATTGTGAGTTTTTAGCTGATTACGAAGAGTATAGATATAATCTTTTCTACTAGACACTTCTTTCTTCATAAAGTGTTGTGTTGAATAGCTTGTTCGTTAGAATTCATGCCAATCTCATGCATGTGGGAGCTGGTTTTGCTTTTGCTTTAGATCTTTCTCTTTTCTCTTTTGGTTTTATTACATCAAGTAATTGCACTTGAGCCAGTAGGAATCTTCTTTAAACGCAAAACCAATGCCTTGAATTGTTCTAGGTATTGCTAGTGTACATTCTATTGGAGTGAAGCAAAGTGTAAATACTCTCGGGAAATGCATTTTCTTTCCAGAAAGACTCAAAAAGATTATACATCTCTTGGCATGTTTTCTCTTCTTACACAAGTGGACTCAAAGTAGTGTGTGCTGTCTGTCCGTTCTCTGCAAATCTGCTTTCACTTTATGAAGTTTTCTTTTAAAATAAAACTTACAGACAAGGAGCTAGACGTGATCGAAATGGCAGTTTATGGAGACGTGTTACGACCTGGAAAAGAATGTCGCTGCAAAACCGTAGGCGAGCTGCTTGGTCAGTTAAAGTCCAAAGATGGTAAAGCCGCGTGCGAGTTACCATCATAGAAAGTATTCAAACCATGTCTTTGTAAAGCATTTGATTCAACGCTTATGCTCGGACCATTGTTTGGGAGAGTAGTGATGATTCTATACAATATCTCCTTCCTATTTTGTTAATAGTTAATATACTTACATTAAAGTCAACAAATTGATTGTTAATATATCGACCACCTAATTTCACTATTATATAGTTAAGGATTAATATATTTTATGGTTGGTCATGGAAACATGAAATATCAAAAAATGGAAAAGGTGTTCAATAATGTGAGCTATTAAAGAAAGATGTCTCCCGAAAAAAAAAGCTAAAGTCAATATAATTTCTTTTTACTCTCTTTATTTAAATGTTTTTTGTTCTCACTTTCATATATTTGAAGAGTATATATTTTATAAAAAAACATATAATGGAGTTAAAATTTCAACCAAAAAGCTTTCATTTATTAATATAACCTAAATAAAATTTGAAAAATTAGTAGTTGAGTTTCGGCTCCGAACAATAAATGCATGCTCCCACATACACGTATAAGTAGATACTGTTTAATATGTCTTTTAAATGTATGTGGATGTGTTGAATAACTCGGTTATCTAGAGTCACTAAATGTGGAATAAGATTTGGTTTAACGAATGCCGAAGCTCAAATCCCAATAATTGTTTAAACTTTTAAAAGGAGTAATGTATTACTCAAAACATCCAAACTCCATATAGTCCAAATACACACTACGAATAAGTAAATAAACTATTAAATCCCTATAAAAACATATTTTTATTGTAGAATGATTTAAGTATACACATGACAAAGTGTGAAGTTTTATGTTATAAACTATTTATTTGTTTCAACCATAATTCTATTATATTAGAAAGAGACTATTAGAATAATTAGTTGATATTAAAAGTGTTTACACATGAAACTTGAACTAGTCAACAACAACCCACCACCGTTTTTGGCCGGATTAGCTCACTCTCACACTTGTCACTAGTCTATTCCTCTCCATTGCATAACAAATATTGTTCATGCACTATTCCTACAAATTTCGAATATTTTAACATTTTAAAATCAAATAAAATTAGAAAACTAGAGTATTATAATTACTCAAATATGTTTATTTTATTGAATGAACTAAAATAATAATGATATATAGTACATGTATACTATTTTAAATTCGTAACTTAGACGAGCCAACTATAGCCTATCGGTAGTGTTGAGGCCGTACTGAGTCGAGTTTGATTCTCCTTTGCGTAGGTAAACCACATGTTGGGGTGTATAAGAGGAGTGAACTCCTCTTGTGACCACAAAATGATCTTAAATGTCTTTAAAAAATAAATATGTATTATATTTAAAAATTACTATTTTTAAACACTTGTAAAGGCAAAAGAATCATTTGTATTAGAAAAGGAAAAATATAAACCAGCAAAAAGAAAAGAAAAAAAAAAAACGTAAACAGAAAATAACGAGAGTGATTGAACTCATCATTGTCGATTAAAAATCTTTCCGTGGATTTCGCATAAACGTTTCTATATTCAGTTTTCTGAAATATAATTTAGATTTAAAATTTAATAATAATGGACCGTCGTCTTCCGCGATTCACGCCGAAATCAGAGAGTGAAAAAGCCGAGAAAACATTCTCTTGAATTTCCTCTGTGTATATATAAACAAATACAAAGAAACGTCAATAGTCTTTCACTACTTCCCGGAGATTCACTCCAGTTAGAATTGGAATCCGGATCCGGCACTGTGGTGACAGTTCGTGGAGCTGGTGAAAAAAAGGCGGGAGAGATCAGTCGGTGCACATGTGGTGAGTGGAGGAGCGAAATTTTGGAATGGGTTGCGTTAGCTCGAAACAGACGGTTTCTGTAACGCCGGCGATCGATCACTCGGGTGTTTTCAGAGACAATGCGTGTTGCGGTTCGGGTAGAATTGTGGTGAAGGAGGATCCTTCACCGTCGGAGAAGAAGCTCGTGTCGTCGTGGAGGAGCAAGAGTGGGAAAAAGAGTAGTAAGAAGAGCGGTAGTGAGTTAGGTAGCGAGTTAGGTGAGATAAGCGAGTCCGGTCGAGCGAGTTCGAATTGCAGGAGTGAGTCGTTGAGTTTCCGGCTCGGTAACCTGAGCAAGTACTTGGAGGCTGAGCAGGTCGCAGCTGGTTGGCCTGCTTGGCTGAGCAACGTCGCTGGCGAAGCTATCCACGGCTGGGTTCCACTTCGATCCGATGCTTTCGAAAAGCTAGAAAAGGTTTTTTCTTTTTTACATTTCTCTGTAAATCATGCATACATTTGCAATGTTGTTGTTCCTGAATTTTGCAATTCCGAGGGAATGATACGGTTTGTTTCTTCATGATGTTTCTGAAGATTGGGCAAGGAACTTATAGCAGCGTGTTCCGTGCACGAGAAACTGAAACTGGGAGGATAGTGGCTCTGAAGAAGGTTAGGTTTGACAATTTTGAGCCAGAGAGTGTTAGGTTCATGGCAAGAGAGATTTTGATACTTAGGCGACTCAATCATCCCAACATTATCAAACTAGAAGGTTTGGTTACTTCAAAACTATCTTGCAACATACATNCATCTCGTGTTCGAGTATATGGAGCATGATCTCACTGGTCTTCTTTCTAGCCCCGACGTCAAGTTTACAACTCCACAGGTCAGTTCAGTTCAATACTGATTAAACAATCATACTGTTGTACTGAAAGTTTTTTTCCCGGAGGATGACTGTTGCTCTTGCCTTGCAGATTAAGTGTTATATGAAACAATTGTTGTCTGGACTTGATCACTGCCACACACGAGGTGTAATGCACCGGGACATAAAGGGTTCAAATCTTTTGGTGAATAATGAAGGAATACTCAAGGTGGCTGATTTTGGGCTAGCAAACTTTTGCAATGCATCTGGGAACAAGCAACTTCTTACCAGTCGGGTTGTGACTCTGTGGTACCGCCCGCCTGAACTTTTACTTGGGGCAACAGAATATGGCGCCTCTGTTGATTTGTGGAGTGTTGGCTGTGTTTTCGCTGAACTTCTTCTCAGGAAACCAGTTTTGCAGGGAAGAACTGAGGTCAGTCACACGACTTTGTCTTGCAAATATATGTTTTATGTAACTTCAGACATTTTAATCTTGTATATTGCTCTGTTTTACTTGGGGAAAAGATAATCTAAGAGACTGCTGTTTCTTGAAATGTATGCTACAGGTCGAACAGTTGCACAAGATATTCAAACTATGTGGATCTCCACCTGCAGAATATTGGAAAAAGTCAAAACTTCCTCACGCAATGCTTTTCAAACCACAGCAACATTATGATGGTTGTCTCCGAGAAACCTTGAAAGAGTTGTCGGATGCTGACATCAATCTTATAGAAACTCTTCTTTCTATTGAGCCCCACAAACGTGGAACTGCGTCTACTGCCCTTCTTTCCCAGGTAACCAGTTTATCCTTCGACTATTATAACACATTAAGTTTGAAGACTTTCCAGAAAGACATTATTCTGTTGTATTTGTCACATCTTTTCCAAAGACGTCACCTTTATTTTTTTCAGTATTTCACTACAAAACCTTTTGCTTGTGATCCCTCAAGCTTGCCTGTATACTCACCTAGCAAGGAGATTGATGCGAAGCATCGAGAAGAAACAACAAGGTCAGAATTTTAATCAGTACCATAATCGTCCCTGTCTTTGATCAGAAGCAAATAAAATGGAATACAGTGGACACAGTCTGTTTAGCCTCAGAGCCTATGGGACTTACCTGGTTCATAAGAAAATCTTATCACCACCATTTTCATTGGTCCTGAGTTCTTAAGCGTCAGGTCACAGAAGCATATATTCATTATATTGATCTAAGATTTTGGTATTCCAGGAAAAAAATTAGCGGGAATGGGAGACGGGGTACAGAATCGAGGAAGCCAACAAGAAAACCTCCTGCATTTGCTAAATTGGCACCAGTTGAGGTACCTCTAATTTATTCTGACGTTTACTTATTGTCTACATCTCTCAGAAGGGAATTCTGAGCAAAACAAAAAACTAAAACTAAATCTTTTCCCTTTCTTCTACTAGCAGGATGTACGGCACCGTTCTCAGAGTTTTCAGAAACGTAATGGTCATTCACTTCATAATTCGATTGATAGTGATGCCACTTTATGTGAGAAAGTGCAAAAGCCATCAAGTCATGAAAAAGACGAAGCTTCTCATGTGAAGAACGCATCACAAGGAGATGTGCCTTTCTCAGGACCTTTGCAGGTTTCTGTGTCAAGCGGTTTTGCATGGGCAAAGCGACGAAAAGATGACATATGTGTTAGATCACATAATAGATCTCTCTCAAGAGGTCACATTCCTAACCTGTTGGGACCTTCTCCTGCCTTCAGTGAGAACACTGACGTTGAGTCTAAGGTAAATGAGAATGGAAGGGAAGAAAAACATGGGGCAAGAACAGAGTCCCGAGACAGTGAGTCATATGAGATGTTAAAGCTTTCAATGCTAAAGCAGTGGAGGCAACTTGAACGTCCAGATTCTTTTGATACGTCTGACGAGTATCATTCACAGGAACTTACATTGGAACTTTATCAGAGGGAAGAAAAGGCAGCAAAGCTGGGTCATTTGGTACGTCTGTAGATTACAGAAGAAATAACATGCCCTTCTTTTCTCTATAATATTGACATTCAAGTTGATATACTAGAGACAACCTATACTTAGTCTGTGAATGTCTCAACCGAAATTAAGAACCTTGGTTAACCTTAATATGCCAAACTCAACTCATATAATCCGAAGTTATGATTTATGAAACTTGATACGGTAGTCAATTTGGACATCTCAGGTGTTAATATCCGTATAAAGTAGTAAGCTATGGATTTCAAAGCTTGGTATTGATGTGTGACATTATAAAAATGAGGAGAAAGAGATCTTGGTTGCTATTTAACTGACTGTAGCTTAATTGCTTTTATATTCCCCTAAAAAACTTTAGAGGAAAAAGTAGAACATGCATGATTTTCTTTGTGAACTTTTAGGATTCGTTGACAAGCACGCTCAATGATGCGAATGAGTTAATATCTTGACAGGGCTATGAAGACAATGATGAGAAAATTGAATTCTCAGGCTCTTTGTTATCTCAATCTTCTGGAGTTGATGAGCTTTTGGAACGCCATGATCGCCAAATTCGCCAGTTGGTTAGAAAATCTTGGTTCCAGAAAGGTAAATCATGATGCTACTAAGCAACAAAATAGAGAGATTATGCCTTTTGATCTACTGTGCTATAGTGCGCAATAATTGCTTAGAACAGTTAAAACTGATTCAATGGTTTTGGAACCAGGCCTTGTTGTTTTTCACTTTATACTATTTAAAGATCTAAGGGGAGACATGATGAGCAACAAGTGTTTGGCTTTTTGAATTGTAGGTAAAGAACAAGGGAAATGACTCTGTATAGACTTGTCTGTGTCATGAAAAGCTTGGCAAGTGGATCATGAAGAGAGCTCCAAGAACTCAAAAGGTTTTGCGTTTTGATGGTTTAAGGAACCCAACATTAACAATATCTTCAGAAACTGTGATGATCAAGCCAATATGGAGAAAGCCACGAAGCAATTTTTTTTGTTTTATGTTTTAATTTATAATTTAATCTTCTTTTACAAGTCAAAATTTTGAGAATATAATTTCTGCTCGGAGTTTATGATTTCCAGGCATAACAACATGATGATAAACATAGATATATCTTATACATATATAGAAAATCCAGTTGTATAAAAGATCTGGATAATTGTTATAAAAGAATATCCTGTTTTAGTTCGAAAGTTGGGACCAATCTCGTTTTGTGATTGCGATGGGTACTTGATGATGTCTCGTGACAATGGTGTATGAGAGTGATGTCTGATTACAACTCTTGATGTTATGATGGTGTATCATTCTGATCACGAATCATGATGCGTCAGATTTAACATTTTCAAAACGAATGAAAATTATCCTGCCTTTTTTTTTAATTTCTCAAACTTTTTTAAAATAATCTTTCACTTTTTCTTTTGCAGTTAGATTCATGAAAAATACACTCGCAAATAAAATATACAACAATGGAATAGAGCAAGGAGGATGACGATCCTGCAATGCTCTATCTATCTCTCATCTTTTATATATCTATTCTATTAAAACAAGGTTTATCTACCTAAAAAAGTCATAGTGGACTAATTTCTAGAATGATTTAAATTAAATATCTCT
>OVAU01004397.1:0-10127 GCA_900406315.1 Biscutella laevigata subsp. laevigata | reverse complement strand
CCTAAACGGGTCAGCCCATTTAAACCAACCCGTTTAGGCCCACGGGTTAATGACCCATTTTAACAACCCTAGTCACTTGCTTAATTTCTTAATCTGAATTGCTTATTTGCTTATTTTTACTTGCCTTTACTACACTCGACTTATTACTCTGCAATTTATAGTTTTCATTAGGATTGTTTTAAGAAAGTTTTGCACTCTAGAGAACTTTCTAAAGTCATATTTGCACTCTAGAACACTTCAATACTTCTTTCACTCTATGCCACTTTCAATATTTTCTGACCATTTTGCCTCTGCGTCGGTGGTCAGTCATATAAAGGTTACATGATCGGTTAGGTGACTCGTGGTTAGATTTTTATGAATCTTGGTTAATTGTCAGACATGAATGTGAATAACTGACCACAAGTTAGGCTTTTTAAAAAGTAACTGTTGAATTGTGGTTAACAAATGAAACAATAACGAATTATGGCTAACTCGCCCAAAAAATGCTGAATTGTGGTTAACTCGTCAAATAATTTCTCAGAACCCTAAAACTCTAACCACGAGTCACCTAACCGATCATGTAGCCTTTATATGACTGACCACCGACGCAGGGGCAAAATGGTCAGAAAATATTGAAAGTGTCATAGAGTGAAAGAAGTATTGAAAGTGTTCTAAAGTGTAATTAAACTATTAAAAGTGTTCTACAATGAAAATCACTTTTGTTTTAATGAGAGGAAAGCTCATATTGCTTAGACTTATAAGACGTTTTATGAGATTTATTGATCTAGTGTATTCTCGGAGGTTCGACATTCATACCCACCATCACTCAACCCTGAACAGTTTTTACTCTGATCTTCTAATCCATAGGAGAGGTTGGGGTAAAAACTCTCTTATCAAGGGTTCAAAAGGTGAAAGGAAGCTTCTAGGACGGTGAGGAAAACTTAATCGGAAGAGAAAGTTTGGATTTAAGAGAGAAACGACCGAATGAGAGCAGAGGCGAAACCTAGACATATGGGTCTGGATCCGGGTCATCGGACTCGGAAATCAGAGCGGTGGTGCCAGAGGAAGGGCCGGGAGCTCTCTGGACGGTGGTGGATGAGGAAGAAAGATTATGAGGATTTGGTGATTTGGGGAGGATTTTCGGGTTTGGGGGTTTCAGGGAGGGTCGCGGTGGAGAGGAGGAGGAGGGAGGTTTTCGACGCGTCATGAGGAGTTTCTCGACGACCGGCGTGAGGCCGGACCCGGCATAGTACATTTATGATCATTTTAATTGATTAATTTCTTGACATGTAAAACATCTCAATCTGTCGAAAATTACCAATAGTTAAAAGTTAAAACATTTTCGTGTTCGGCACCAATCGTACAGGCGGTGTTCCTGTGTCGTTGTTGGACACCCTTTGACCAGGAGGTCCCCAACTCGACTCCAGCCAGCTGCATAAGTTAAATAGGTTTAAATAAGGTTTCCTATGCATTGTAAAAAGGGGAGTGGGTCCCCCTTTGTGGCCCACAAAAACCTTTGATCTTAATACAACGAGTCGTTCTTGGAAAAAAAACATTTTCGTTATAAAAGTTGACAAGAAAACATAAATATTTACGGTGACATATTGACAAGTTGTGTCTGTCGGAATTTTTATAAAAAATATAGAAAAATGTTCTCCTATTACTGTTTTTGTCAAAGAAATATTGTTTTCCATAGAATTAAACCACAGTACTGTGAACTGGAAGGTATGAATTTTGTAGATCTGTTTTGTATGAATTAATTGAAAAGCTTTAGTTTTCGTTTATTTTGTTTTCTTTTAAATAAATATGAATTATTTTCTTTTGGTATTATGTTAGCAAAATTGATATGACTAACTCCAAAACCTCAGTTTCTGAATATCTCCATCCATTCCGAATCATCATCAAGCATTCAAGCTGATTCAAATATACACGTTTGCTCAAAGAGAGTTTTAAGAACCTCGTTCCAGTCATTCAATGACTTCATATTCATGCTCTATCTTCAGAGGAGATTCCTCCGAAACAGGTCTCTCTTCAGACCACAGTTCCAAGTTAACGGTTCCACAGTCCCAGTGAATAATACATTTGAAGACTTGACTAACATCGAACCGGTTGACTAGGCTTAGATTCAGGCTCTTATCCACCAACATCCATTCACCTGCAAAAAACAAAACAAAATAACAGAATAAGACCGTTCACTTAGAATGTTACATGACAATGTATTTTTCTTCACATGTTAAAACTAAGCGTCATGTTTTTTTTGTTTGGCTAGTGGTTGAAACATGAGAACAATGTATAGCTTCTTACCATTTGGGAGGTTGTTCTTTTCGTATAATTGCTCTCCAGAATCTGGCCAAGCTTCATGCTTTAAACCATCAATCGAGGTGAATGAGACAAAAGATTCAGTTGGATGCAAAAGAGTGAAACTTGGATGGACCCTTAAGCATACCAGCCTGCAACATTTTAGTAATCACCACCGAAAAGACCACATCATTTTCCAGACACAAGAAGGAAAAGTAAAGATCCAGAATCCTAATTTTGACTTGAAAAGGATTGCAAGCATACATAAAACCTCCTGGTGAGTAGTGACTAACTTAAGTATCTTCAAACTCTACTTAAATTACACAACAAGATTACTACACATTTTTTTCTACTGCTACATTTATGTAACCTTGTAAGAGTGGTATGGAGAGCCTACTACTATACTGTCGAAATCTCTCTGTTTCTTTTTTCATAGTTTACTAGAAGGATACAGATGAACTCTTGCAGAAAATATGCATTAAGACAAGAAAAAATGGAAAGTGTGAAACAATTAGACAAACCTTGAAAATCCACCAGAACCAGCACCGATACTACGAGCTTCAATGCTAGAGGCAATACGGAAAACCCGGGGATAGTCTTTAGGTATACTTATCTTACGACGAAGAGCCAGTCCACCACCTATATCACCTTCTAGGATAAGAGATTCTTCTCCTCCTGAATGCTCCAGATTCCTCCTATACGAGGCGGAACAATGAGTTTAGTAACAGATATAAAGATAACGCAGAGAGCATTTAAAGTTTCCAACAGAGAGAGAGAGAGTGTCAAAGTAATCTAACTCAATGACTTCATATTTCTCAGTGCATCCAGCTGAACGGTCCTCAGTACCACTGTACTCCTCATAACCATTCATATCTATCCTGCTATGAAGCCATTGAACTCCTGCAAATTGTAATCAACCAAAAACTGTAATCTCTGCAAAATCTAAATGTCAACATGATGGAGTTCAATAGATCGTATGTCTCTCTCATTACAGAGGCTGAGATTGTTTAATTCAAAGAAACAGAACTTGTGTATATTATCTTGAGCCTCCACCACACAAAAATGTTGATTCGTAAGAGAGCTTAATAGTAAAACTGTACAAAACCAGTTTCTTGGTTCGATTACCTGATGGAACATGAGTCATAGACCATATTCTTCCACCTATCCAAGGAACTATGTTAAGTTTCCAATCGCCACTCTTTAACTCAACTGGTTCCTTTGAAAGTTCCATTCCCTTTTCTCCAGGTAACACTTCCTTCTCTGGAATCATTTTTGTATTCTCTACATTTCAAATGATTACACATGGAAGACACTTTTCAGAATAACCAGAAGCAATATAGTCCTTGATTACACAAGTGGAAACATTTAGAAGATTTTACTCATATGAAGTTTGAAGCGTTCATTGCTCGTTGATATTAGCTCTGAAATTTCACTTTCTGAAGGCATCTTAATCTGGATGATCTCTCCATCCACTCCCCATGCATCAATCTGTTCCAAACATTATCTAGATTTCAAAACTTTTGAACTTAAAAGTTTAACTTTTACAAGTAGAAAGAGAAGTACCATTGCACCGCCTCCAAGTAATAATTGGACATGAACACGACGGTTTGGTCTCTGCCACTCTCCTTCAGTTTTTGAAACCTTGACAGTAACAATGGAAGAATTCCTCTCAGCGATGTAGTGTGTAATAAGAAATCCGCCTTTAGTATAGTCATAACCATCTCCATCATCCTCGAACAAGAGTCCTTTAGCTTTCCCTGTTAAGTGGAAACAAAATTACTTTCCTGAAGCGTTACAGGTGAAGCCAAAAAGCTAAACTTACCATTTTCGTCTAATGATACAAGTAGGGTTAAGTCATCCAAGGGACTAAATTCCCCAACATGCAGATGTGGAGGAGCCAATGGTACGATGGATCCACCTTGTAAGTATAATGTTGGTAAATCCTGACACCATGAAACGAGTAAGATACATGTGTAAAACATACAGACGACAATCAAAACTATCAACAACCTTACCGGATGTGAATCTTCAAAATCAAACATCAACCAAGTGCCTCTGGGCAATATGTGATCCAACTCATGTGAACCCTGATTAGGTAAAGTGCTAGGAAATGATAGAGACAAACCAAATACAATTTGATGAGTATAAAATGTTTTGGCAAGTTTAAACTACATAGCAACTTGCAAGCATGAATCAACAACAATAGACTTCAAAAACTATCTTAGAAAGTATTAAAAATTGAAACCTCTTAAGATATCAATCATCATACACAACAAATCACTTACCTGCATTGAAAACACTTTTCAAGTGACTGAAATCAGAACATAAGTCACAGACTAGAGTGAAGTCATCAAAATAAGTAAGCTCTGAGAAAATGCAAAGCTAAATTCTGAAAATCTACATGGGAAGAAGAAAGACCTTGCATATACAAGAAGAGGACCCAAAAGAAAGGCGTTTTCAACTGTCCTTAGCCGGAAATCTGTAGGATCTGAATATACGAAGACACAAAAGAATAAAAAAACAGAGAGGATAAGATATGATTGCATAAGTTCAAGAGATGAGAATACAATATTTCACACAAAAGTTTACCTGCAAAAAAGATTGGAGCTGCAACAGGAGCACCAGTTGTGTGGGAGATGTAAAACAAGGTATAAAAATGTGGTAGGAGTTGGTAACGCCTCTTCAATGCGGCACGACAGACTTCCTCACACTATAATAACAGTTCATAAGTTTACTTTCTTTTAAGAGATTTCAAATTTACAACTAGTTGTAATGCTCAAACAGCTCTTTACAAGATTTGCAAGCAAGACAAAAAAGCTACCTCTTCTCCAAAGGACCATGGTTCATGGTCATCAGTGCCAGCCTCAGAGTGGCCACGGCAGAATGGAAACATGGCTCCAACTCCCATCCAACGTCCAAATAGCCGTGGAGTTGCATTACCACCAAAGCCACCAATATCTGGCCCTGATAAGGGCTGACCACTTAGCCCCTGAATGAATGCAAATTCAATGTCTTTCAAAAGATTTACTAGATAAATTTCGAGCACAAAACAGAGTATTTCAGGTTTGTGATAAGAATGCAGCGTACTCTTGAAAAATTATTACCAGCTGAAGAACCATGGAAATAGACATATGTAGATGCTCCCAGTTTGAAAGATTATCTCCTGTCCAAGTCGCAGCATATCTCTGGCTACCTATGAATCCAGCCCTTGTCAATACAAAAGGTCGCTTATTCTTATCTGCTAGCTCCATCCCTTCATAAGTTGACCTTGCCATCAGCATCCCATAGACCTAAACAACATGAAAGTCTTTATCAAAGTCACCTAGAAGTTTCTTTATAACTACTTTTCACGCAAACTCGTCATGTCTGTGTTCATTATCTCAATTGAAACTTGAATAGAACAAAGAAAGTTACATTGTGGTAGTGTGAGTGGTTCTGAACACCTCCAAGCTCATCATCTCCACAGTGAACATTGTTCTCAGGCATTGTCTTTGTGATGGTCTAGGGAAAATGAAAAATAAAGAACACATTCAAAACTGGATAAAGATTCAGCCTAGAAAATAACAAAAAATCTGAAAGCAGTTGTATACAACAATCATACGTTGAAAACTGCAGGCTCATTCATATCATTCCATATACCATCAACACCCTTTGACACAAAACCCTTAACCAAATTAGCCCACCAAGAGCGAGCTTTGGAGTTTGTATAGTCAGGGAAAGCACAAGGTCCAGGCCATACTCCACCTAATGAAACAAAAACATAAAATCTCAACATATGTATCAAAGTAACATGGCAAGAATCATAACATGGAAGTGAAATTATACCAATAAAAGGCTTCCCATCTGCTTGTTTAACCCAAACATCATTTTTACTTCCACTATCGTATACAGAGTAACCTTCCTCCTGCTTCATTCCAGGGTCAAGCATCCATATGGCTTTAAAACCATTATTATGAAGAGATTTTGTCAAAGCACTAGGATCCGGGAAACGCTCCTGAACGTAGTATTGAATAAAATTTTCTTATAATATCAATGCTCAAGACTTATAGACCTCAGTCTATTTAAACCATGGCTAAGCACACATGGAGAGAGAGAGAGAGAGAAAACATGCCTTGTCGAATGTAAAACAACAAAAACCGTTCATGTAGTCAATGTCCATCCATATCACATCAGAAGGAATCTTCTTGTCACGAAATGTTTTAGCTATCTGGAATTATTAGCACACAATGATATGAAATGGTCAAAAATTTTACACACTGACTATAACCTCCTTTCGATTCTTTGGTTTAGACAGCCAGAATATGAACAAAAACACTGACCTCAGCTACTCGCTTCTCTGACATATAACTAAAACGGCATTGGTGGTAGCCTAAGGCCCACTTTGGAGGCATAAAAACAGTTCCTGATATGCAATAAAGTATAAGTTAGTGTTTCTTTCTGCGAGCAACTTGTCACTTGTAGTCATAAACCAAGCAGAACATGAGGAATTACCTACGGCATGTGACAAGGACTCCAAGACAGCAGTAGGTGAGGAAAATGGACCAAATGTGATTATCGGATATGATGCTTCAGAGATAATTCTTATGATTCCCTCTTTCCTCAGATCAATCTAAACAAGGAAAAAGTATGTTGTACAATGAAAAATATGAGATTACATTGCCATGTGAATCCAGAGAAGAGTATATTTATATACCTCACACTTTCGTGTTGTGTCAGCAAGAACCCCTAAGGTTTCTCCAGTTGGAAGAACAACTAGTACCCATGGATGTGACTGGTACAGTGAAGTGGTTTCAGGGCCATATCCCCATGCATCAGTGTTCCATGTAAGAACCTGAAACGTTTATGTTCACATGAATTTCATTAGTTAAAAAAAAAGAATAGATGATGAAAAGTGAATGACTCACTCGCTTCCCTGTTCTCTCCAACTGGCCACTAACTTCTCCTGTCCCGTAAAAGGATGTTCCAGGAGAAAACTGCATCAAAATTAGCATTAAAGTGAACAACTTGTTGCTCCTGAAGACAAGTCCATGAAGGATTATATGTTGGGACATTGTTACTTATAATGGGCACTTCCCTGTCTTTGCAATTCTTGAATGAGACACTTGGAAATGCGGCTTTCTTGTGATCCACGGAACAGTCAAACCGGAAGACTCCAGTTTCCAGAATTGGCTCAAAACTCATATCGACCAGAGCCATGTCTATGGTTTCCGCGCTCTCTCCACTTACATTCATCTTTGGTTACTCTTTTTTTTTGGTTCTGTAAGACATTTCGCCAAGCAAATAAGGGCATAAAGAAACAATTAGTCTCCATGTAGTGTTCAAATGCTATGATAAAACTTGGAAAATATCTACTGTGATAGATAAGAGCGAAAACAAACAGAAAGATCGGAAAATAGCAAAGAGGGAAATGTAATGGAGGAAGAAATAACCTGACAGTGCTCACTGCTCAAGATCAGAAAATAACAAAGAGGGAAATGTAATGGAGCAAAGAAACAACCTGAGAGTGCTCAAGATCGGAAAATAGCTCAAGTTTCTCAAGTCAACGACGATGTCGACACTGAAACTGCTAGTGTCAGAAGTGATCTCTCCATTACTGAAACTGCTTATTAGCTCGAATTGACCTAGTTTTTTATTCTCTAGTTTATTATTATATGAGCCACGATTTCCACCAGCTTTTGTTATTCATATATCCACCATCTTAATATATTATAAAACTTTGACGTTAAATAAGTATAATGTAACGAAAAGATTTAGTAAAGAAAACTTAATTACGGCACAAGTCATCAACCAAACATTCAAAGCATAGTTGAACTATAAACTGTCACCTAACCTGAGTAAAACAGCGAAGAAAATATTTTGATTTAGATATTTCCTCTGCAGAATGCATACTTATCGATAAAATCAAACTTCTCAATTACAATCTAATTTTTGTATCTTTTAATTCAGCGTTCTAATAGAAGCGATCGATATTGACCTTCATTGATAGTCTGCAGAGCTAAAGTCAACCTCGATTGAGATGGTTAGTTAGGGAATTCAGTGTTGTCGGATGATTTATACGAGCCATGGAATTTCTCACCGAGCCAACATTTCTTTAACTGAACTCAAACTAAAAGGTTCTTTAACGTCATTTGCCAATATATGCCCCGAGATTGAGTATCTTACTAATCATACGTATGCATATCATCCGTTCTACTTGTTGAAAGGACAAAATCGTAGATATTAAAAGTAAACTTGATTTTGGACTAAACTTGAATTTGGGTTAATCTTGATTATGAGTTCATCAAGCCCAAGTTCTAGAAGCTCTCTAGAAATATCTTAAGATCATCACCTCCTAGATAATTCTAAAAGATAAGTATGATTAGATATTTGTGTAGAAAAATCTAGAGATTAGAAAAAAATATCTCATAAGTAAGGAGGTTTATGTAAGAAGTATCTAGATGTTGTTGGAGATTTTAGGAGGCTATAAATACCTCTCCACCTTCTCATTTGTTGTAAGTACAAGAATTGAACAAGTGAATAAAAAGTTAAGTTTTAAAGAAAGAGTCTTTCTTCATAAGTTTTCTAATCTTCCTTAATAGTCTTTCAAGTATTCTCAAAGTGTTCTTCCATATTCTTATTCATACTTAGAGAGTTTATTCTCTTGGTCTCTTTCGGGTTCTTAGGTATTACGGTTTTGGGCTAGTGCTAAGCACTATCAAGGGGGTTTCCTCTACCGTAGAAACATTTCTTACTAACAATTATAATCTCTTGATACACTCATTGTTTGATTTTCTGCTTGTGAATACAATTAACAATTAAGATTTTTAATATATAAACTTATTTGCTATATATAAAGTTCAGTTTAAGTTCGGTTTAATTGATTTTGATTCGACAAAATATAACCTGGTTTGATAATTTTGTCCAATATTAAATAGTGGTCAAACCAAATAACATAAAGTTGTGGTCAAATATTATCAAGCTGTTTATGTCAAAAGTTAAATAAAAACTAAATTGGTAGTTTTTGAAACATCTGTGAAATATTAAAAGAATAAGTTTTTTTGTTTGTTTGTTTTTGCTGACTCGGGTCGACCCGCCCATCAAAAAGAAACCGTCATGAAAACTCAGAGAATTTGACTGCAAAGAAAAAATCAAACACAATCGATTCACCATTATTTCTGACCCTCCAAATTTTCCACTCAGATAAATCTAGGATTTCTTTATGTACTTTTGGAAGTTGTGCTCCGAGTATAGTTAAGAATGAAGAAGCTTTGCCAAATTCGTCTGCGAAATCAAAGGCTCAACATCATATGGGTAATGCATCCTTCTCCTTCAAAGAAGTTCAGACTGAACGTGGGTAGTCACATACTTCTTAATGTTTATATTTCCAATCATCACCCGTAGATTAGTGTGCACCAAAAAGAAAATGAAATCTTGCACTTTGACCGTAGCGATTTCCAGCAAGGCATCTATTAAATTTTTGGTAATGGAGGATAAAATCATCTATCTAACCGTATTCTTTAAGAATGATCTTTAATCAGATAGAAAAGATCGGAGGTAACATGTTGAAAATTATATATAAATATATTGGAGGAACTAAAAGATACCTCTAATTGTCTCAGTGTATCTAGTAGTATAACGTGTTTCTGAATCTGCCATACTCCCAACAAATACAAATTAAATTCTGAATCACTGGCCGTATGGAATCCCGTACTCTAAATTAGGCAAATTGTTGGTACCTGAATTGCACCAGATCAGAGGCCGGCCCAAGATCAAGAATCGGCCCACCAAAGAAATAAGAAAGATAAAGCACATCGATGAAGAAGCACAAATGATCCGATAGAAAAGGACGCGGACCCTCCAGTAGAGAACCG
>OVAU01004393.1:0-10130 GCA_900406315.1 Biscutella laevigata subsp. laevigata | reverse complement strand
GTATCGGCCAGGAGGTGGCCGATACAGTTTCCTCTGTGGCCAATATAGTGTAGTGGGCACTCCTTGGCCGATATTGTTTTGCCTGTGGCCGATATTGGTTTGTGTTGACTCCCGGAGTTGACTCGTTTTTGCTCGTTACAGTCCTTTTTGATCCCGAATGTTGCACGGTCCTTCTAAACACCTGAAATGCAATATGTATACAAATGCAATCCTAAAAGACTCTAAAACATCCGAAAATGTATAAAACCGAGGAAAAGACGGGACTAAAATAACGATAAAAACCGAGCATATCATTTACCCTTCGGTTTTCATACATTTTTTAGGACTAGACCAAGCTAAATTCTCCATAAGATTAGTGTGTTATCTCCGACTTGAGATTGGTTCGACATTTCGCAACCCTTCCACTGTACTACATTGAAAAGTAGATTTACTAAACCATAGTAAAATCGTGCTTATATGTTCTCAATCAGAGAGAGGGCCCAAAAACCAGCTCATTTTTAGTCGACATTTCATGGCCTCTACTAACGCTGAAATCAGCATGAGGGATTCTAAGGTCACACTCGACTTGGGGGCCCACGGTCTTCAGCAGTATGACCCAAGACCATTGTCTAATGAGGAGACTCGAGACTTTGTACTCACTGACACAGGAGGAAGTGAGGACGGTGTGATGGATGTACTGATTGAGTAGTGGAAGTATGAGGAAGCTGACGATGATGATGTGCAGGATAAGCTGTTCGGAGAGCTGAATGAGGAGTACGAAGAAGAAGAAGAGAGTGGTGATGAGTACTTGGATGAGGTCGACAGTGATGAAGCTTTCATGGGTGTAGAGGAAAATCTCCCAAATGAGGTAATTGATCACCATGAGCCTGATTTTGGACTATACCACATTCCAGGTTCCATCAAGGATACCGATCTAGAGGAAATTCCTTGTGATTCTCGCGCCATATACAATGGGATGACGATTGATGTGGCTGATTCCTTGGATTTAGCAGTAAGAGATCCTTCTATATGGGATTTAACCAAGATATTCGAACCTGCAGCAGAGGTAATTGGCATGTTGCATGAAGTCGAAGTTAAGGTATCTGGGACTGTGATTTCCATTGACTTCTTTGTTTTCCTTGAGGCTTTGAAACCAGGAGATGGATGGATCATTCTGGGTAGACCATTCCTGATGGATCCTAAGGCAAGCATCTCATCGGTACCACGTTTGGACGAATTTCCTGTAGCAAGTACCGACCACCCTACCGGTCACCTATGTGACTGGTCCATCTCGACTAATCTCGACAGAACACTTGCATCAGTCACTACACTGGTCGTGTAGTGGCCGATATCCTTCTTACGGCCAAAAATTTTGAGACCACATCGGTTTATATACCAGTCAAATTGACCGGTATCAAGTACCTGATTCTCATTGAATGTCATTTTTTGCATTTTTATTATTCTCGGTTCCCTTCTTCGGATTCGGACACACAGAGACTGTGTTGCTTAAGTTTGGGGGAGGAGCCACCTTTCATCTAACTTCTTTTTCTGTTTTATTTTATCTAGTCTCAGACATCATTAAAAAAATTTTACAAAAATCAAAAAGATTTAGAAAAAAAAATTAACTTTCTTAGGATAGAGTCTAGAGCACTTGCATAGGGAAGCAATGATGACAAGGGTTTTCTCTGCGCTTGTGTGATGTTGTTAGGTAGTTTCAACAACTTGTTTAGTGGGAACCATGCTTAAGTTGATACACTTTGGGTACTCTCGCTTATTTTGTTTGTCCGCGTTATGGAATTGGTTCTGATCTTATAATACTTGACAATAGTCTTGAGGTCGTGTCTGAAACTTCCCAACTATGCTCACTAAGGTTCGATGATGGCTAAATCCCCCTTTCTATGTTCTTGGAAGATATACCCGAGAAGAATCACGGACAATCGACCTAAGTACCACACCCATTCACTTGGTATGGTATGTCCAGACCTTGTTGGGTAACCACAAACGGAAAAAAAGAAAGGGAGAATAAAGACGAGCCAAGAGCCGACTAATTTACTTTTATGCAATAAAGAATAGAGAAGGCAAAGGGACAATGGATAATAGAAACCTGAAAAACTTTAAAAAGGGTTAAGAAGTAAGGAATAGACCGCCTGCCTATTGTTGAGAATCATACTCTGCTTTCTTTCGGATGCCTTGTGATAGACCTCAGTCTACGATTAATGTAGATGCTCAGATGTTTGATGCTTTAAGGTGTTGTTAACTATTTCCTGTTTGCTTGAGATCGTCTGCAGTTTTGCTTGCTTATAACCCACTTAGTTGAGATTCCCGCCTATTTCAAACCTCACTCCCTTACGGACATTTTGTCTTGCTTGAGGACAAGCAAAGGATAAGTTTGGGGGAGTTGATGTATTGGTATTATCGGTTTTTAACTCGGTTTTCACTCGTTTTTTCATTAGTTGATGAGGCATTTAGAGTCCATTAATTAGGTTTCATTTTTCGTACATATGACATTTCATGGCAGATTGGAATTATGCAAGTATTGGGCCAAAAGAGGGAGAAATTCAGCTCAAGTCTCAGATTTCAGGAATCATACCTGTCAATATGACCAGTACACATGACCGATGCGACGCCACACAGATTGGGCTCGAATTGGGCCGAGAAATTGATCGAAGAACGAATTCAGCCCAAGTAGCAGAATCTAGGAAGAGTACCGGTCAACTAGACCGGCATCATGACTGGTACACTAGCACGTACCCAAGGCATATCTATTTCACACCAGTCGACCAGCCCGATGCCATGACCGGGACCAAAAGACGGATTGGAATAGGCAACTTATACCGGTCATATCTCACCAGTGCACTGACCGATTCACTCCCCACACTCAGAGGCAGAGCATCCATACCGGTCGTAATATCGGTCATTTCGACCGGTATCAGACCCTGATTTTAGGTTTTTTGGTCTTTTTACATTTCATTTTAGGGCTAACTATATAAAGGGAGCCCTATGACTAAAACCCTAAGGAAAGACAGACGATTTTAATTTATTTCCATAGCAGTTTTCTCTGATTTCAGAGCTTTAGAGTTTAGTTTTCTTGGCTTCTTTTGTTTGGTATTTGCCTTTTCAATTCTTTGCTTGTTTTTCATCTTTTATGAATCTGAATCCATGTATAGAAACTCTAAGTGTTCTATATATGGGTTATGAGTAGTTCCATATAACTTATGGATTAGGCTTAGAGATGGGTGTTCTGTGATTCCTAGCAATGTTTAGGGCTGATAGATTTGATGTCTTCTTCATTTTCATGAACTCAAAGCTAGAATAGGATTAGCTAACCCAAACTAGATCTTATGAGTATTTCTGTCTGGAAGGTGTTTGATTTAATTCCTGAAAGAATTAATTTGTTGTTTATGGATCATATTCAAATGATTGTTTTAGGACCATAGATTGTTTATCATGGAATTGTGTTATTTGCTTTATGTTCTTACTTTCTTTCAAGGGATTGTTTAGATTGCATGAATAAGAAAGGGTTATCAGCACGGGAGTGGGTTAATTTACAATTGAAATTCCTAGACATAAGACAAGCTTCATTGTGTGAATTGAACTATCTTCTTCCATGAAAAGAACTGCCCATTTAGATTCTATAAGTTATCTTTTATTTCTGAAATTTCATTATCAATTGGTTTTAATTTTGGATTGTTCGTGACAGAACAAATCCCCATTTATTCAAACCAAGACTTAGCAACCACAAATAGAATTAGTCAGTTATTCCCCCCTAAGTTGGTTCGATAAGAAAACCTTCGGATCACCCGATCCTACATTGATATTGCCAGACTATGAACCCAACAGTTCATGTTTATCAACTACCAACGTCACAAATGGTAGCCCCGAGAACCTAGAAATCCTGGTAGTCCAATCGAATTGTTATCCCATTGAACTAGGCGAACCCGGTTAAGCAAGATCTAGCAAAGGTTTACTGTGGCTGATTGTTCCTTCTTCTCATGCTATATCGATCAATTTAATACCCACTTAGCTACTGACTTGGGCGATCCAATTATTGTTTGTCAGACCTGGATCGTCCTACACCTAGATCCGATTTGTCATGTCGAATTTATGTTACAAGCCAACCTCTAAGTAAGGATCCTTGAGGGTCCCTTAGCTGGTTATTTGGGTGATCCAATTAATGTTTGTCAGACTTGAATCATCTTAAACCTTAGATCCAACTTGTTAGGTCGAATCCATGTTACAAATCAGCCTATTAGGGTCCTTCTCTATATTTCCTCTAAACGTAATCTGAACATGAACCCTAGTTTACCCTTCTAGGTGTAAAACCTAGATCAAATTTATGAAACTACTCTGACATGAAAGCAATCAAACAAGACATAGTTGAAAGCATAAAAAGTATTGAATAGGAATCGAGATGAGTGTTCAAGATACATAATTGTCTGATCAATGTCTAAAAACCTAATTGCATACAAGTAGAAAGAAAACTAAAACTAAGGGGAAAGTGTCAAAATTCGTGTATATCGGGTCCTTATATAGGCCTTGTGACGTCATCAGGGTGCAAGTGGGTTTGGGCTTTAAAATCCAACTTTTTGGGAAGTCGATCTCGAGGTTTGATCGAAATCAGGTGAGGTTCGGTCGAACTGTCATGGTCTTCGTTACCAATCCCGATTTCTCGCTTTCGTTTGAACAACTTGATCTTGAATAGGGTTCGATCGAACTCAGGTTAGGTTTGATCGAACTGAGCCTCACTTCCTTCTAGAATCTTCTCCTTTGCGGATCTGATCCAACTGTCTTGCTCGGAGTAAGGGTTCGATCAAACCTAAATGAAGTTTGATCAAACTTAAGCTTGGGCGAGAACGGCTTCTTCAATTTTTCATGCTGAAACGCCCAAAACGCTTCCTTTTCTCAATAACTTCCTTCATACATGTAAAACCAAGAAATGAGGCGAAAAGGCTCCAAAAGCACGATAATAACTCAATAAGGTGTCTTAAATCCCATCAAAAGATGAAACTTAAACCTCTAAAAATAGAACATATCACCCGCCAGCCCAATTCAGCTTGTACTGCGACCATGTAGACCGACCGCATGGACTCGCCTGCTCGACCCAGCCCTCGACCGACTGATTATCCAACCCGATCATTCAGACCTTGCCACCACCTCGACCGACGACTGTCCTGCCTGGACAAACCGTACTTACCACCTGACGGCCACCCACCCGACCGACCTCTGGCCACTGACGACTGAGCATCGACCGATCATCCTAACATTGCAGCTCGATCATCCCGACCTTCCCACTCGATCACCCCGACCTTCTCGCTCGATCATTCGTTCCGTTCTGTTCTGTTCCATCGGTTGTGACCTATCCTGACCCAAGTCATTCCGTCAGTCGCGACCCATACAGTTTCGTTTCGTCGGACGCAACTCATCTCGTTCCATCAGTCGGGACCTGTACTGATCCATTCCATTTTATTAGCCGCAACCCGTCAAGTTTCATTTCATCGGTCGTGACATGTCGTGTCCCGTCTCATCGGTCGCAACCTACCTATCTAGGCAGCATGTTTGTCTCAACTGCGACCTACACGTCTTGACCCGATCATCCCTCTTGTTTAGTTCGTCCCGTCATTCCACCCGACCTCTCACCCGAGGCACCATTGGACCGAGAGAACATACCCGAGGACAACAAGTTTGATCTTTCATCCTGTCGAGCACCCATGGACAAGTTCACTCCTTCTCAATGTCTCAATGTTTTAAGACGAGATCTAAGCATCGAGCCTAACGACCAAGGTTGTTTGATCGCAGCAAACTCAAGACCTACAATAGATCAATATGAACACTTGGTTATCTCTAATCCTAAACTTTTTACTCATGTTTGTTCTAATGATGATTTTAGTCCAAATTCCTTTGCAGAGAGAATTGACAAAAGTTTCAGGATATGTAGGAGAAGAAGAATGATCTACAAGGGCCATAGGAACCTTGGATCAAAACACCGAGCTCTTAGGGCGTGTCCAAAGAGGCATGAAACCTCTACCTCAACTGCCCGACCAAGAAGCCCTTTGAGTAGCTAAGGAAGAACCTCAACTGGGGCTTACGTGTGGCGTCGTCCCAAGAATTGTTGTGTGCTCCACTCTTGTAATGTGTCTCGTACCATCTCTCGACAGTCCATCCCGGCGCCTATTGAACCTGATTTTCCTGCAATGCACCCAACATTTTGTACCATCTTGGACCAGTGAAGCAACCGTCCCGAGCTGTTCACCGATGGAACTCTCCTTAATTGTAAGGTCTCAAGCCTACATTTGGCAACCTGGAGACTTACCACCGCCCTTAGAAGGCAGTCAAGGAGCTGAACCTTGTGCCCTTCACCCACGAATCGTTCTAGTTGAGATCATTTTGCACTACCGCGACCAGCTCCTTGGATCATCAAGACCGCCATATTGAGATTTCATTTTCTTCATGGGTTGATCTGAGTCATCAACCATTCGGCTAAGCCATTCTTTTTCCCTTTACTTAGTCATTTTGGGCATATCTAATGCCATTGATGATATTGTTGACTTGAGATTAAGAATGATGCAAAATTTTATTTGGAACCCGAAATTAATTTGAGTAGCATCTCACTATAGTACAATTCCTTTGTTAGGATGGATGAGACTAATTTTATATGCACTCTTGTAGGTAAAATAGATTTGAGGCAAATCTTTTTGAAGCGAGGGTGAATGATATGAGCCTAACAAGCCTCAAGCATGGAGTTAGAGGAGGAGTATTGGACCAGCTTGTAGTCGAGCTTGTAGAAGGACTTGAGCCGCACACAAGTACTATTTTGGAGAGACTTGAAGATCATTTGCCACATTTGAGTTTAATGGAAATCATTCAAGTTATCATGGCCTTGAAACTTGAGTCTTGATTCACCTTATAGGTGTCCAAATTAGCACTCTTTTCCTAGGTCTAGTTTTATCCCAAAGCGTTTTCTAGATCGGGTTTTAATGAGACTAAGATGGGCACATCCTTGCCTAAGTTTGAATCCCCGAAGGATGAGAAACTCCTTCATTAACCGGTTTCTCAAGAAGAAGAATGGCCAGATCCATGCACACGACCGGTTCACTTAAAGTTGCTTCCTTTAAGTTTTAAGTTTTAGGGTTTATTTAGCTTCCTTCCTTCCTTTAAGTATTTAATTAAGTCTTTTGTAGTCACTCTTTTTCATTTAACTATATCATCTTTTTAAAATCAAACCAAATAGCTTTTCTCTTGGTAGTTCACTCGTAATGGTAAGTAATATCCATTAAAATCCTCTTAGTGTGTAATATCCAAGAGTTGGTCTATCAAGAGACTTTCGCATCTCTTATGGTCCATTTCAATTCATCTTTTTCACCTCCAACTTCACTTCGATTCCATCTTCAAGTTATAAATCGCCATTTTCATCTCCAAGCTTCCATCTTCATCATCACGGTTCCACCTTCCCCTTCAAGTCACGACCACCATCTCCATCTCACCCCCCATTCACGCCACTTCCACCTTCCATTCACCTCAAGCTTCCGCCTCTCTCACCCTCATCAAACCCCCCAAGAGTTCACTTTGCAAGATCTTCAAGCAGTTGGTTCGGTTCTTGGGAGATTGGTTTTTCCCCTTGGGAGAATCACATCAAATGTGCTACTAGTCAATCTAGGAAACCTAGTTTTCCTTTGAACGGATCCTTCATCATATCTAGATCATGGTTTCCTTGAAGGAAACTCCCTAGACCCAACTACCTACTACTTACACATGAAAACTATTGAGATAGACATGTGTGGTAGGGATATTAAGCAAGCAAAGAAAACTAATACAACAAGCAAAAGCAAGATCCGAACTAGGTTAGTCGTGAGTACAAGAGATGCACCGAAGAGAAGCTTGGCTTGACTACTTCGGTTTACTCACGAACAAGGCCCTAAGAACAAATCTAAACTCTAAGGAACTTGAGGTTTTAGCAAGGAAATCCGAAACAGAAACAAGAACAACAAGCAAGCAAAGCAACGGAAGTAACTTGCGGTATTTAAGCCTTGCATCGAAGAGAAACGAAGGCTTGGGCACACACAAGGGTCACAAGCAGTAGCAATTCAATAACCAAGCAGTAAAGGGACAAGAATAGAAGAACAAAAACGTTTATTAAGCTTTGGAAAGATGAGATACAACTCGGCAAAGTTTAAAGAACTCGAGCACACTAAGACAAGAGGTTCGACCTCTATTGTCTCCACTCAAGAACCCTAAACTAAACCTAATGATCTAGGAACGACCCATCTTTCTAAAAGAGCTAAAAATGAAGTATAAATAGACTTGGGAGCTGAAGGAGGCGAGCTAGGGTTGCCTTTTTGCGAAATGGCAATATCACTCAAGACTTTCCATTTTTGTGATCGGTGAATATTACATTCATTCAATGTAAAGGAGTGCGTGTCAAGACTTGATCTTTTCCATTTTGCTTTGTGAGGGAGTCTTCTAGAAGGAATGGAAGTTGGCGTTGTCAGGGCCACGCATTTGATGCGCCGGACGGGCCTTGGCCACCTCTTGGGTGCTGTGAGGACAGGGTCGCGGCCTGACTAAGATTTCTTGGGCTTGAGAACTCCAAATGAGGTATACTCTGTGGCATTGGAAATCTGACACAATTATATGTGTGTCCATAATGGGATTGTACCACATTCTGGTCTGGAAAGTGCTTCAATAGATCAATCTCTACCGGCTATCGGTTGGTTCCTTCGAGCACTTTTGCAAGAAATGAGATAACTCTCTGTCTAAAACTCTAAATGGCATGAAGAAAAATTCTGTAGAAACTAGATGTCTCTAGCTTTTATTTAAGCCAATTCTCGCTTCGTGGTCGTGTCTGGTTAGGAACTTGTGAATTTTTCCATTCTTAGCTAAGTTTTGTCAGTTTTAGCGGTTTTCCGCCCAATGCACTCATTTTGCTCCAAAACCTAAATGTCTCTAGCTTTTATTTAAGCCCATTCTCGCTTTGTGGTCATGTCTGGTTAGGAACTTGTGAATTTTTCCATTCTTAGCTAAGTTTTGTCAATTTTAGCGGTTTTCCGCCCAATGCACTTATTTTTCTCCAAACCCTAAAATATTGTGAAAAAAACTAAAGAAATCCAATATCAAGTCAATAACCAAACCAAAATAATCAGTAATATAGGTTAGATGAGAGTAAATTACACTCTCATCACACCCCCCATACATAAACTTTACTTTTCCTCAAGGAAAGCAAATCGTAAGGCCCAAGAACGGTTAAGTTCATTACTGATTTTTGGCACACTCACGCATAAGAGAACATCACACTCTTAAAGTAACCTAGACTCACGCACATATTGGTCACAACACAACCTGAACCTAGCACAAGGGTGCCTAACTCAATTGAATGTTGAAACACCTTTCATTGACTCTTTAAGTAAATTAAGTGTACAGGTTTAGTCTTTACCAATAGAAGATCGATCAAAGGGTGCTGCTCTTATGCTCTCATGGGTCACCCTTGGGTAGTTCTTAACTTTTGATTCTTTTTTTCTCTCTTTTCTCACTTCCTTAAACCGGTTTCAACCTTGGGAGGTTTCTTTTTCATCAGTTCGGCTTTCTTGGTAGTATTTTTTTTTATCAACCACCTAATTCTTTTCTTTTTCTTTTCATTTCTTTTCTTTTCTTCTTTTTTCTTTTCTTGATGTTTGGCTGTTTCCACAATTCTTCTTGGTTAGATTTTTTTTCAAGCACAACCATCGATTTTTCTTTTTTTTCTTTTGAAGGGAAGAAATAGGGGGATCATACTCTTGTTTTATTGCCACACCCTTAGGTCACCCATTTTAGGAGTCGGGACCAATGCAGCTTAAGTAGTTTTGCGTCCTGAAAGTTAGAGTCAATGTCAAGTGCTCAAACAAGAGGGTTACCCTTTTGTCCAAGTTTTTCCTTCCTCAGTTTGCTCGTGCTAATCCATCCAATGATCCTTGAGCTCAAGCGTGCTTGTGGTCCACGTGATCTCAGACTTTCTTGACTCTATAAGGTATCCTAGAATTTTGAAAATTTTCGGCAAAAACTAAAAAAACGAACAAACTAGGTTAAATGGATAGGATCCTCCCCCCACACTTAAATTACACAGTCCCTTGTTAATATGCGTGGTTTTTACTCGGTTTTTATCGTCTTTATTGATCATCTTT
>OVAU01004392.1:0-10133 GCA_900406315.1 Biscutella laevigata subsp. laevigata | reverse complement strand
TCCATTTGATGAACTGTCACAAGATTAATAAACATACAAAACAATCACAAACACTCGGATAACATTATTTAAACATATCGATTAGAGCTAAAGTGAAAAGAGGATCTCAGTTAACTATAATCAACATACTTAAATCATGGAATAATTATTACATCATCTCGGAGTTGCAACGTCTAAATCTTGACAGTATAGCTAAAAAGCTAGCTTCCAAAAAAGGTATTAATAGTATCTTTTAAAAATCAGAGTTTGTAAACTGATAATCAACTAGTAATATCACCTTATCATGATTCATTTTCAATTACATTAATTTCATGTTTGGGGAATCATATCTAGACGACAAAAAATCAAGGCCGAAACATCATAAATATTTATAGATTACGAGCAAAAGTTTAAAAGTAGGTTTTTTTATATACTACTTTTTTTTTTTTGGTAGAAATTGACAAAATTAGATATTTTTAAAATGAACGGTTCTTTAGCTCGCTTTAACTTAAGACAAGCCTTGCAAAAAATATATCTACTATGTGTCTATATATGGTCTGCTTTTGCTATGTTAGGATATACTATATCATAATAATCCATGTTTTAGACTGTATCATGATAAAAAAATATTTTGATTGGTCGAATAGAATTTATATAGATAACAAATTTTGTTTTAATTTTGGTAAAATAAAACTTAAAATGATTTTTTTTTTAATATGTGCATAATACGGATGATTAGCTAAAATGGGCTATCTTTAGATGATGGAAAAATTAGTTAGACAAAAGAGTTGTTGGAAGTTATTAATATTATTTGAATTAATATTAAAAAACCACTAATGATCTATAGTTAAAAATAAAAGATAACACGGAACAATTTCCAACAAATTAAAACCTACCTAATTAATAAAGATGCAGGAAATAAATATTAGCTATAGTAAGATCAGAAGAAGAGTGTTGCGAAGAAAGCCGATCCGAAGCTAATTAGTCCGGCGAAGTTAGTGGCCGGCGCTGAGTTTGTTGGTTTGTCCATCGTAGAAGATGAATCTCCGGTGGTACCGTTTTCTGTTCCTGCATTTAAAATAAAATAGAATAAAAAGAAAATATTGAAGGAAGAAAACAATATTTCCCGTAAAACATGAGAGTTACAAATTTTACCGGTCGAAGATGTCGGAGGAGCTGTTGAGCTTGCCGGCGACATCGAAGGCGGAGTTTTACCTTCGTTAACACAAAATTGTCAGAGAAAATTTTAAAGCTATCGCATTAGACCAAATAGACACGGGCAAACAAATCAAAACCGAATAACCAACCGAACCTGAATCGAAAAAACAATGTTGAACCTGATCCTAAACTTCACTCTATACGAAAAATAAGAACCGAATTCGAACCGAAATATTCAAGATTTATTAGTATTTTAAATATATGACATAATTTTTAATATTCAATATTAGATTTTTAGATATTAATATATTTTTAATGTTTTATTTTCAATTTTATATTTTTTTGTATTTTATGACATTTTTAATTAAAATAATTTAAATTTTTGGATTTATTAGTATTTCAAGTATTTTTTAAACCGAAATAATCGAATGAATCCTAAATCGAAAAACCTTAATCCCGAATGGAAACTAACTNGAAACGGCGTCGTTGTAGTAGGTATATAACTCACCGGTGCTAGTTTTGCATTGTGACACATCAGCATTAGCGCCACAAGCTTTAGGGAGTTCGAGAGCCTTGTCTTTAGTTAGGTTAAGCGATTTGAGCATATCGACGTTATTAAACACGGAGCAGAGACACTCCACATCAGTATCGACGATTTCCCTTAAAGGCAAACAGCACGTCTCCGGCGGTGGGGGAGTCACCGAGTGCAGATACGGCTGACACGGTATCAGTTTCTGCATACATGGCTTTGGGTGCGCTTATCCCTCTCCTCCTCCGCTCGGTGGTGGAGTCGCAGCAGCGTTAGACGACGTAACGAAGCAAAGCAAAAGAACGACGGCGAATTTAACAACCTCCATTGTNTTAATTAACAAGTTGGTTATTATAAACTCGGAGTAACACGTTCATATATATACACACGATTTTTGATTTCTATCAATCTTCAGGCTGAATTTTCGCGATGAGCGGTTACTTAATCTGTTTCTGATCCGCTCATTACGTATCGGATCGAAGACTAATACCACATTAGATAAAACGTGTCTACAATTTTGCTTAAACCGAACCAGAGAAAAAGGTTTTAAATTGAACCGAATTAGTCTATTTGAAAAACCGAACCGAAAATCTGAATTTAGTGTTATTACTTATTATTNTCTACAATTTTGCTTAAACCGAACCAGAGAAAAAGGTTTTAAATTGAACCGAATTAATCTATTTGAAAAACCGAACCGAAAATCTGAATTTAGTGTTATTACTTATTATTAGGACAGGTATGCTTACGTGGCAGATGACTATTGGATCCACAACGTGGCAATTTATGGACTGGTTTGAAATGACGTTATTGCCCCTTTGTGAAATTCGTTCTGAAAAATTCGATCAGAGCACTGAGAAATTACGCCGACGACGAAGAAGGTGGAGTAGGTAAAATGAGAATCTCAGGTTACGGAGTCGTTGTTGTATCCGTACTTGTTTTCTATTTCGTTGAACTTAGCGTTCACGCTCGTCCCGTTGTTCTCGTCCTATCCAATGACGATCTCAATAGCGGCGGCGAAGATAACGGAGCCGGGGAATCCTCTGAATTCGATGAGTTTGGGGAATCTGAACCTAAGTCTGAGGAGGAGCTTGATCCTGGTTCTTGGAGACCGATCTTCGAGCCGGATGAATCCACCGTCCAAGCTGCGTCGCCACAATACTACTCCGGACTCCACAAGATTCTAACGGCGGCGAGTGAGGGTAATTATAGGTCGATGGAGGAAGCTGTGGATGAGATAGAGGTAGCTTCTTCAGCTGGAGATCCGCACGCACAGTCGATAATGGGCTTCGTTTACGGGACAGGTATGATGAGGGAGAAGAGCAAAAGCAAGTCGTTTCTTCACCATAACTTCGCAGCCGAGGGTGGGAATATGCATTCGAAGATGGCACTTGCGTTCACGTATCTGCGACAAGATGTAAGCATTCTTAACTTTTATGATGGAATTTTGTTATTTCTAGCTGAGTTTGTTATTGATTTGCGATTCTGCNTTGGAGACCGATCTTCGAGCCGGATGAATCCACCGTCCAAGCTGCGTCGCCACAATACTACTCCGGACTCCACAAGATTCTAACGGCGGCGAGTGAGGGTAATTATAGGTCGATGGAGGAAGCTGTGGATGAGATAGAGGTAGCTTCTTCAGCTGGAGATCCGCACGCACAGTCGATAATGGGCTTCGTTTACGGGACAGGTATGATGAGGGAGAAGAGCAAAAGCAAGTCGTTTCTTCACCATAACTTCGCAGCCGAGGGTGGGAATATGCATTCGAAGATGGCACTTGCGTTCACGTATCTGCGACAAGATGTAAGCATTCTTAATTTTTATGATGGAATTTTGTTATTTCTAGCTGCCTTTGTTATTGATTTGCGATCCTGTTACAGATGCATGAAAAAGCTGTGAAATTATATGCTGAACTAGCAGAGACGGCTGTCAATAGTTTTCTGATCTCAAAGGATTCACCCTTGGTTGAACCAACTAGAATACATAGCGGAACCGAAGAAAACAAAGATGCTCTAAGGAAATCTCGTGGGGAGGAGGATGAGGATTTCCAGATATTAGAATATCAAGCACAGAAAGGGAATGCTTTGGCGATGTACAAAATTGGACTCTTTTACTACTATGGTCTACGAGGATTAAGGCGTGACCACACTAAGGCATTGCACTGGTTTTCAAAAGCAGTAGACAAAGGCGAGCCTAGGTCAATGGAACTTCTGGGAGAGATATATGCTCGAGGAGCTGGTGTTGAAAGAAATTATACCAAGGCACTTGAATGGCTTACCCTTTCTGCAAAAGAAGGTCTCTATTCAGCATTTAATGGAATTGGCTACTTGTATGTCAAAGGTTATGGAGTAGATACGAAAAACTACACTAAGGTAAGTCCTTCCTTCATGGCCTCATAGTTCCCAGGCTTACCCTTTTTCTTACTAGAAGTTTAGCATCATTTTTTCTTCATCATGCATTATTTAGCCGAGAAAACATAATAATGGAACCGAGACAAAAAGTTGGACAGATTCTAAAATGTTATTTGGTTTAATGTCCCATTGATATATGCTCCTTCAAGTGCAGGCAAGAGAATATTTTGAGAAGGCTGTTGACAACGAAGACCCCAGCGGGCATTATAACCTTGGAGTTTTGTACCTTAAAGGCATTGGAGTCAAAAGGGATGTGAGGCAGGCAACGAAATACTTCTTTGTTGCTGCAAATGCTGGTCAACCAAAGGCTTTCTATCAACTCGCCAAGATGTTCCATACTGGAGTTGGGCTTAAGAAGAACCTGGAAATGGTAATCTCTTTTTTATTTCTAAATTTTTTTTCCCCTAACCATGGATGCCCAAATGCAATGACTTTTAAATCAATATCATTTAAGGGAGGGGTACACGACTCTTTAAAAAATTTGGCAACCTGCCGTTGGAAACTTGCTCTTTTCCTTTTGATTGCTCAGTAGTTGTTTCTCAATGTCTGAACTATTATTGTCTGCATGAAGGCGTGTTTCTACATCTTTAAGACATTTTACTATTTTAGGAAGTTTCCTTGAGCACTCTAGACACAGATGCTGTGGACTTTGAGCTTTATTTGCTCACATTTTGGTTTCAGGCCACATCATTTTATAAGTTAGTAGCAGAAAGGGGACCATGGAGTTCTCTCTCTAGATGGGCTCTTGAAGGTTACTTGAAAGGTGATGTGGGTAAAGCTTTGTTCTTATACTCAAGAATGGCAGAGATGGGCTATGAAGTAGCACAAAGTAATGCTGCCTGGATCCTCGATAAATATGGTGAGAGAAGCATGTGCATGGGAGTATCCGGGTTTTGCACAGACAAAGAGAGACATGAGCGGGCACATTCTTTGTGGTGGAGTGCCTCGGAACAAGGAAATGAACATGCTGCTCTGCTTATTGGAGATGCATATTACTATGGCCGGGTTAGTTTTCCTTGTACTTAAAACTAGATCATGAAATTAATAACGGTATCAAATGTTAGCATTGTTGAATTAGATATGAATCAGCTAGAAATTGAAAAGACATTTGGGCTGATTCTCTTTCTATAATTAGGGAACGGAGAGAGACTTTGTGCGTGCGGCTGAGGCATATATGCATGCTAAATCACAGTCGAACGCTCAAGCAATGTTCAACCTCGGTTACATGCACGAGCATGGACAAGGACTTCCACTTGATCTCCATTTAGCAAAACGTTACTACGATCAAGCCCTTGCAAGCGATGCAGCTGCTAAATTGCCAGTCACACTTGCTCTAGCTAGCTTATGGCTACGGAGAAACTATGCTGATACCCTCCTGGTAAAATCCGATTTCTTTTGTTAATTCCTATACTAATCATTAGAACAGATTAAAAATGACAAAAGAGGAAACACGTTTGTTTTTTTTTTGAACTTGTAGGTGAGAGTTGTGGATTCATTACCAGAAGTGTTTCCAAAGGTAGAGACTTGGATTGAGAATGTGGTGTTTGAAGAAGGTAATGCAACGATACTTGCACTCTTTGTCTGTCTTATTACAATTCTTTATCTCCGGGACAGACAACGTAGACAAGTAGTTGTCGCTGCCGATCCTGTTGCTGCTGACGGTGCACAACCCCTCGCTGCTGACGTGGGACAACAACTCGCGGCGTTCCCGCGGTAGTCAGGTGTCGAACATCGTCTTCTTCTTTTTCTGTAATAGGAGAGAATGATCACATCTTGGTGTTTTTCATTATGTACAGTTTCAGTTAAATATTATTTCAAACCAAAAGTTTATGACACAGTGTTTGTAGTAGGACTTGAGTTGAGCCTAGACATATATCCAAACTAAGGCATGCGTTCTATGAAGAGTTGAAAATTGATAATGAAAGGACAGTTACATTATTTTTGAATTTTGACTGTACAAGAAAGAAAGCTATCACGCACTAATTGGTCTGACAGTCTTGAAACATGTGATGCCATTTTTCATTATTACATTTCCCAAATTCTCTTTTCTCTTCTTTTCATTTTTCGTTACCAAATTTATATATATATATATATATTGAAATAATTTATTTTGGTTACTTTTTGCTTTCTTTAAATTCCAAAAACGCACTGAGAAGTAAGAAGTTGATTCAGTCTTACTCTTTACTTTTTAGTAGAGAGCTCTATCAATGGCTTCAATCAACCTCTTCCATTTTGCTTTCCTTCTTCTTCTCTCCCACGCTTCAGGTTTTCTTCTTTACTATTACCCTTTCATGGCTAGATCTCTAAAGCTTCTGTAATTTTGTGAACTTTGCTTCAATTTGATAAGCTAACTCCATATTATCTCGTAGATCACACATCTTTATAGTTAGGAATTAGGATCTTTGTTACAATGCACTTTTACTTTTGTGTTTTAAAGAAATTTTAGTTGCAGGTTTTGTAATCACATTAGCTTTGTTGTTCTTTGTGACCAGCTTCAACGGTAGTATTCTACAACAAATGCAAGCACCCTGTGTGGCCTGGAATTCAACCCAGCGCCGGCCAAAACTTACTCGCCGGTGGTGGATTTAAGCTACCGGCGAACAAAGCTCACGCTCTTCACCTCCCACCACTTTGGTCTGGCCGCTTCTGGGGTCGTCACGGCTGTACCTTCGACGAATCTGGCCGTGGTAAATGCGCCACCGGAGATTGCGGTGGTTCTCTCTCCTGCAACGGAGCTGGCGGGTCACCTCCGGCCACCCTTGCCGAAATCACCCTAGGGCAAGAGCTAGACTTCTATGACGTCAGCCTCGTCGATGGGTACAACCTGGCGATGTCAATAATACCAGTGAAGGGCTCAGGTCAATGCAACTACGCCGGTTGTGTAAGCGACCTAAACCGGATGTGTCCGGTTGGGTTACAAGTACGGTCACCTAACGGGAAACATGTAGTAGCCTGTAAAAGTGCTTGCTCTGCCTTCAACTCGCCACAATACTGCTGCACCGGCTCATTCGGTAACCCCCTCTCCTGCAAACCGACGGCTTACTCCAAAATCTTTAAGGTCGCTTGTCCTAAAGCTTACTCTTACGCTTTTGACGACCCAACCAGTATCGCCACTTGTTCCAAGGCTAACTACATCGTCACCTTTTGCCCTCACCATCGCCGTTAAATAACAGACAAAGAAAGAAGAAGAAACATTTCTCTATTAGCAGTAGAATCTTGTTATGTTTCAGAATCTTGATTTTCTGTCTTTACATTTGTAACACTCTATCCTCTATCAATGGAATCCACTTAGTACTATGTCTTGTGACTCTAAATCTATAAACTCTATACCGGTTTATGTACAGAGTTGCATACTGTATATGCTAACCAAAAACTTCCATAGAATGTGCAACTCCTCCACCGAAATCATCAGTTTCCGGGTTGACCAGGCTAGCTATTCTGATGCTGCCAGATGCTATTGATGGTTGAGCAGATTTCAGAAACTGTGGCCATAGGAGCAGCGTCAGAATCCTCAGAGTCTTCATGTCGAATAAGACAAGCGTTCATCTTATCTTCCATAAAGCTTAGATGTTGCTCTGTTAGCATGTTCTCCCACATCAATGAGTTCATGGCTGGTGCAATTAACAACGGTTTCTTGCAGTCCCAGGCTTTGACGATTGAAGTCAGTAGATTATCACAGAGTCCTGCAGCGATCTGCACGGATTTTTATATATCCCAGTTAGTTCCTATAGTTCTCATAGAAAAAGTAATGAAGAACCCTGTTTTATGACCTATACCCATAATTCAAAACCTCACAACATGCAACATATGTCAAGTTACTAACTTAAGCTAGTCATTATCAAATCCATGATATCACTTTCCATAGGAGTAATAGAGGAGAGGGTTTTTAACATTATCAAACCTCACAGCATGCAGCCTTTGATAGTCTATGTAACATTTGTCAAGCTACTAACTTGCGATACTCGGTACTAAATCCTGGATATCACTTTCCATAGGAGCAGTAGAGGAGAGGGGTTTTACCTTGGCGAGTGTGTTTGAGGATAAAGGAGCAATAAGCAGCATGTCAGCCCATTTCTCCAACATAATGTGAAGCACAGGATCTCCAAGTTTGCTCCAGTAGGTGAGTTCGCTGATATCGTAATAGATGGTGAGATTATTTGGGATACTATTACTGTCAAGAAAACGTCTTGCACCTTCAGTGACAACAGCTTGCACATCTGCCCATACTTTCAGTTGTTGACAGATAGGACCAAGTTTTGCAGCAGCTATGCATCCAGTTGCAGCAACTATAATACGAGGTCTCCTAATGAAGTGTTGAGTATCTTGAGATGGTGAAGATTCCATGCTGTTCTCTTGAGATGATGAAGATTCCATGCTGTTATCTTGAGAAGATGAAGATTCCATGGTGTTAACATGTTCATTGACAATCATAGTTACTTACATTGATGAACAAGAAAACACATAATCTGCCAAGTTGCTGTCAATATGGTGAAGACATATTTGTCTTACCAGGATCGAACACTGAAAATAATCCGAATTCTATTATTTTCTTCCCAGGATTTCACAACAAACAGAACAGACGATATCCCGTGATAATCACAAAAAACAGGGTAAATAATATAGAGAGGAAAGATCGCAATCAAGAAATTAGGTCTAACAATTACGACATGAATCCAAAGAATTAAGGGTAAAGAAAGAGAAATCAAACAATGGGAAATCATGGCGGTTAGCGAGAAACAACGACATTGTTACGGATGATCAATCGGAATCTCTCCAAAGCAATGATGAAAAAAATTCCAAGGAAAATGAGAAGAAACATAATGCCGTACCTTTTTCTCGGACAACGAAAAGTAGAAAATCGCAAATCGGAAGCAAGCAAGCAAGTGAAATGAGGCTTCAGAGTGAAGAAGTAGAAGATGATTCCTGGGCCGTGAGGAGGGAAGCTTCTGGTTGCAATTTCTGTGTAATCTCTACCATTATATGAAAGCAAAGTCAGGGGATTTGATGGCGACGAGGAAGTTGATTGATCAGCAGCATATGTATACACTAACGAGCCGCCATTGAACCTCAAGCACTTGTATCTCACGGTACGTAACGAGTCTGAATCTGAAAGAGAAAGAAAGCTAACCGTTTAATCCGAATAAAACAAAATAAATACATTTGGACTGATTTGTAAATTTCAGAAGTCTTGGGGGGGAATAATAATAATAAATTATCGTAAAGCCCATAATTGGCCCAAATAATCATTTTTTTAACCTGTATAACTGTGAATTGCACAAAGTCAAACCTAACGATGAGTGAGTTTGGTTAAGTGTCAAATATTCAAGCGTGCGGAGAAATAGGCATGATTTCACTTCATGACTTGTGAGAACCTCATAAACAAAAAATTGCAACTTCATCCCTTTGTTTAACCAAATACGTAGTAACATAACACAAGTTATTTACCAAAAAAAACATAACACAAGTTTAAGATCAAATAAAAAGATACCAATATTTTATTTAACCAACAAACAATGAATCGTAATTTGAAAAAATATCTATATAACAAAGTGTTTTTTTTTTTTTTTTTGTCTGGTGGGTTACAGTCTAGTCCCACTAGCTTTTTTCTATCCCATACAGAGTGGGCTAGTGCTCAAACCAGCGAGCAGATAAAGAGCTACCGCTCCTTAACAAAGTCTTTTAGATCTTATTATGTGTGTTGACAAAAAAATAAGATCTTATTATGTACAATCTTTTTCATGCCTCATTTATCCTCATCTGCTCGTTTCGCTTAATTATTTTAATATATTCTTATACGACTTCACTTCCATCATAAAATTATAGCGTCCTCATTTAACTCTTCTTAATATTGAAAAATCAATTATATTAAATAAGTGAGGTTAGTTCAGTGGTAAAATACATAACATCACTGTTATCATATTGAGGCTTCGAGTTCCCGTGAGAGCATTTGTTCTTCTCATTTATGAGAGTTTGAGTTAGTGGGCTAGTCCTTTGTGGCCCACAAAAGTTGACAAAAAAAAATCTCTATAGTATTATTTCAGAGTCACTTTAAAAAATAT
>OVAU01004391.1:0-10134 GCA_900406315.1 Biscutella laevigata subsp. laevigata | reverse complement strand
AGTTGACAAATGTCAAGCTCTCATGCAAAAAACCTTACTTGTATAGATTTGGTGCATTACTAGATTAAAATTAGAATAAAGTTTAAATTAAAAAAAAAAATTACACAATATCTTTATCAGAAATACTATCTATGTTTCTATATTTAAAATATGTAATACTATGTAGTCATTTCAATCAAGGAAAAATATCTTATATGTAATTTATTATTATATTGCCTTACTTATATTTATTTCATATTGTTCTTATAAAAATGAATTAATATATAATTCATACAATAAATTTTATGTGCTTAAGAATTTTCAAAACGGATATGAAATACTCAACTCATAAAAAATCATATTTAAAAAAGTCTCAAATCAACTAAAAAGAAAATATAAAGCATTTATATAAATAAATTAATATGCCTAGAATGTTGGACTATAAATCGTAAATTTATTTAGTTTGCATCAAAGTTACACAATTTTGTTTTTGTTTATAAACAATTAAATTAGTAAATATTAAATATTTACATTTATAAAATCAATATTTCTTCGATTTAATATCTATTGAAAACAAAAAATTTAAAATATATAAATTTAAAATATTTCAACTCACAATTTAAGTATAAATGGTCATGTAGGCGTTATGTAAAATATTTGAGCCCGATGTGATCTCCTTCCAGGCCCATATAGTTTTGTTATAATATACCTGTTCTCTCTTTCTTTTTTGTTACAAGCAGGAGAAAATTTACACCACTGAACAAAATTGGTATTCATAGATGGGCCTGAAATAACTATTAATGGGCCTGATATAACTATTAATGGGCCTTCTGTGAGCCTTTTGATATCAAGAAGGAGAGTGAAATCAAAATCTCTTCGTCTCTTCCTTCCTTCCTTCCTTCCTTCCTTCCTCACATAAAAACAACAGAGACAGAGGAGGGAAAGTAGAACCCCTAAAACCCTTGAGAATAATTAACAAAGCACTATGAAGGATAGCAGTTGAAGAGGTTTTCCTCTTTTCTCCGAAGCAAAACTTAGAGATGCGTTTTTTGCTTCGTGTACCACAAACACACGTCCGGAAACTGTCGTCTTCGATGTCTGTACTCATGGGTTCAAAGCAATTCCTAGAATTTTGTCTAGCTTCTCCTTCTTCCTTTTTTCCTTCTTATTCCCCTGGAAAGCAGCTATCTTCCACCGTTTCTAAAAGATTTCTTCGGGTTTCTGCTTCGAAACGAGTGTCCAGAAACAGCCCTTATCACCAGAAAACCAATGGCTTATCTTCTTACACTTCCATCTCCGGAGTCCCAACTCCCGGTATGTATTGAATACTTGAGTTATCTCGTATATCTCTGAAAACATGGACTTTTGGAGTTTCATTTTTAGTCATTTCACATGCTTGTTGAGTACTCTTCTTTACATGTGTATGGTGTTAAGTTATTGCTGATTTCAATTCAGTAAGCTCTGTAATGGATTGTTTATTGAATCCCCCACATTTTCTGCTTTGTAGTTAATCCTGAAGATGAAGCAGACAAGAGGGCGCTTCAATATAGATTAGTTAACTTGAGGCGTAAATTGGCCGAGCGTGGAATTGATGCTCAAAACTGCAACACGGGACAATTTAGTGGCTTAATATGCCCAACGGTACAACGTTTCTCTCTCTCTGTCTTTTGTTACTTTACACATGTTTACCCTGAAAATTTCTCTTTTTGTTGGGGGTTCATGCTGCTTACTATATGGAAAAAGGCTAATTTTTCTAGTTTCTATGATTCTGTGGGTACATCAGTGTGAAGGTGGAGACTCTGGAGAAAAAAGCTTGTCTCTTTACATTGCCCCTGATAGGTAATGCTATCTTAATATCTCTTAAAGTAAGTTTTGGTTTCTAGCTTGTTCTTCACGAGACTCTAGTTAATCATGTCTTTTTGTTGTCTAATTCCATGTAGTTCGACAGCTGCATGGAATTGCTTCCGGGCGAAGTGTGGGCTTAAAGGTGGAGTACGGGTGAGTTGTGATTGTTGAGCATAAGTATAATAAATGTTTGAGAAACTAAAAGTTGATTAATTTTGATTCTACTTGCAGGTGGATGGTAGGTATATATCTGCAGACCCAATAGAGAAGATTGAAAGAAAAGTTACAGTTGAGAGCTTAGAGCTGGAGCCTCTTTGTGATGAGGTTGGTGTTTTCTTTTGACATTTTATTACGATCTTCTCTTTCTACTGCTTTCTGGAGAAAACAAATGAACTATGTCAATACATCATTTCTTTGTAGTCATATGAGTTTGATAAACCATATTGTGTTTTTGGTTATGCTTCAGATTCAGGATTATTTCGCTGCAAGAATGATTTCTGCGCAAACCCTTAAGCGTAATCGAGTTATGCAGAAAAGAATAGGTGATGAGGTACCCTACAAGTATTCTTCTGAATTGGTTAATTTAAATCTTAGTTAATTTTAGCAGATTCTACTTTGCACTTGCTGGTCATCTTGGTTGCGATGTAGAAGTTCAGATTTACCTAGTTGCATTCTTTTCTAAAGGAACATGATTGGTTCTGCTCCTGTGTGTCTAGTTTTTCATCCCCCTAATTTCTTGCAACATTTTATGCGGCAGATTGTGATTGCTTTTACGTATTGGCAAAGAGGGGAGCTTGTGGGTTGCAAGTACCGGTATCTAACTAAGAGTTTCTTTCAGGTCCATGTCATGCAATTTCCCTTTTCAATATCAGACGTGAACAACTCTCTCGAGCTTTCTATTACAACTTGTCTCTTACATCCTTTTGTTTCCTTCAGGAAAGAAATACACGGAGGATCTTTTATGGGGTTGATGACATTGAAAGAGCATCTGAAGTCATTATAGTATGTTTGGTGTTGGTTCCTATTAAATGTTCAGACGGCTAAACCATGATGAGCTGTATTTAACTTTTTGGGGAATATCTACACTAGGTAGAAGGAGAAATAGATAAACTTGCGATGGAAGAGGCTGGTTTTCGCAATTGTGTGTCCGTTCCTGATGGAGCTCCAGCGTCAGTTTCTTCAAAGGAAACCCCATCCGAATCCGAGGTTTTCTGATCGTCTAGGTTTTATACTTCTTAGCTTTTTCCCCTTCTCTCTTGTTTGATTCCTTATGCACTTTACTGTTATGTGAAGCTAGGACACCAAGTATAAGTTCCTTTGGAATTGCAATGACTACTTAAAGAAGGTGTGTGAGTGTGATCATTTATTATTTGGTATGTGACTGTCCAGTTGTCAATATTCCTAGAACATGGGTATAACAGGGTTATTTATCCATAGGCGTCTAAGATTATCATTGCTACTGACGGAGATGGACCTGGTCAAGCCCTGGCGGAAGAACTTGCACGGCGTTTGGGCAAAGAAAGATGTTGGCGTGTCAGATGGCCAAAGAAAAGTGATGATGAACATTTCAAAGATGCAAACGAGGTCAGTTTAGAATTGATCATTTGTAAATGTTATAAAATTGCTTTCCTGGTTACTCTGGTGTAAATTACCGCTATGATTCCTCACTTGGATGATTTTCTTAGGTGCTTATGTCTCTGGGATCTCCGTCTGTGAGTGAAGCTATTCAAAATGCTGAGCCATACCCTATACTAGGATTATTCCCTTTCAAAGATTTCTTTGATGAAATTGATGCCTACTATCATCGAACACATGGACACGAGTATGGTGTTTCAACTGGGTGGAAAATTTTGGACAACTTCTATAGTGTAAGCATTGGAATCATGTTTATTTTTAACATCGTTGCAGGCTCTCAACAATTAATGTGATTTTTCAATTTGCTGCTGATCAGGTTGTGCCAGGGGAGTTGACGGTTGTGACAGGGGTTCCTAATTCCGGAAAGAGTGAATGGATCGATGCTCTTTTATGTAATCTTAACCATAGTGTTGGCTGGAAATTTGCGCTCTGCTCGATGGAGAATAAGGTGTGTTTCTGAGCTAGTCCTGAATAGAAAAACTGCTCTCTTTACTAGCTTTACCTGATTGTTCTTGTTCTTGCTGCGTCAGGTACGAGATCATGGCAGGAAACTTTTGGAAAAACATATAAAGAAACCATTCTTTGATGCAGAGTAAGTCTCTGTAGTCTGTACTTTGAAAAGATTCACATTTCTGATTAAAGCCAAGAAGTAGTGTTTTTGTAATGTCCGACCTTGTACTTAACATGGTACCTTCTTGAAAGTGGTCTGTTTGTTTCTCTTTTTTCGTTAACAGTTATGGGAGAACTGTCCCACGGATGAGTACTGAGGAGTTGAATAAAGGGAAGGAATGGTTGAATGACACCTTCTCGCTTATAAGGTAAAATCTTCAGCTTTTATACAAGTAGCTATCTAAAGACCAGGCAGTTATGTAACTTGGAGAAGGAATGTGAATATTTGGTGTTTTGGGTTCACATGGCTAATTAGATGTGAGATGGATTCACTTCCAAGTGTTGAATGGGTTCTGGAACGTGCAAAAGCTGCTGTTCTTCGGTATGGTATCCGAGGACTTGTAATAGACCCTTACAATGAGCTTGATCATCAACGTACTGCAGCACGCCAGTAAGTGACAAAAAAGGTTTTCACTTCAATCAGTCGTACCTTCTTTTCTTTCTGAAACATGAAAAGATATTTATTCGTTTTGATAGGACGGAGACAGAATATGTTAGCCAGATTCTTACAAAGATAAAACGCTTTGCCCAACATCACTCGTGTCATGTTTGGTTTGTTGCACATCCGAAACAGTTGCAACAATGGGACGGTGGTGCACCAAACCTTTATGACATTAGTGGGAGTGCGCATTTTATTAACAAATGTGACAATGGGATTGTTATTCACAGAAACCGCGATGAAACAGCCGGACCTCTTGATCTAGTGCAAGTGAGTACCAATCCCTTCTCAATCTTCTACGTATTTATAAAAGTTGCCTACTTGTGGCAAAAAGCTCCTAACTCTTGTATGTCTCAGATTTGTGTCAGGAAAGTAAGAAACAAGGTTGCAGGACAAATTGGTGATGCCTACTTGTGTTACGACAGGTACATTAATTTCTCAAGTACTCTCTTTCTACTAATAATCCAAGTGAATGGACTAAACACGATTCACAAGAGCTTAGGGATGGTACTTTGTATGCTCTACTTTTGTGTTGAGTAGTTAAAGTTGTTCAGAGCAATTAAGTAGTCAATTTAGATTAAAGAGGAGCTTTTAATACACGCATAGAGAGATTGCCTGGAACTACAGTACACAAAACCTTTTTGCGGAAGTCGTAGATATGATAATTCAGGGAATTTTGGTTCAGTAATGAGATATTTTGTCTACAGGGCAACTGGTCTGTACTCGGATTCGCCTGTGAAGCCTGAGAGGAGATCAAACAAGCGGTCGTGATCAGTTTTGGTGAGTTTGAAAGACCCTCAAAGACGTCGGAGACAAGTGTGACGACAACATTTGTCATATAATTAAGTCTTATCAAATTGGTGAGGGAAATGATCCATCATGTGAGATTCTGTACGCTTATAAGAATTAACAGACTCTGTCAATTAAAAGAGAAGATTCTTCTGTCTCTGTGTTGTAATATGTGGATGGATCTCGTGTTTCTCTATTCTATTTGGTGGGTCTGATTTAAAAAAACCGTGACTTGACATTTGAGATTTTGTACAGCTCATGTGTTCTTTTGTGCTCTGTCTCTTGGTGTTAATTGTTGTGTCTTCTGTCTCTGTCTCCCTCCTTTTGTTGCGGCTGAATTTGCGGGTGAATTAGCTGTAACTGTTGACTTCAACCACCACTTTTGTTCTATAATTATGCAGCTCTTTTGTAATAGTATATTATTCACCTAATAGCTATTTTAAGTATTATTGTCGTGCAAATATTTCTAATCAAATTAGTTGCTGCAGTGTGCACTATAAATGTCATCATATAATCATTGCAAAGTCATCAATACAGGAATATTAGATGAGATGCTGAGATATTTTATTCGCATCTAGAAGATATTGACCAAGACCATAAATTAGTGGTACTGTTAAAACTTCGAGAAAATTGATTTGATGACAATAGATGAGATTACTAATCAGATGATTCTCCTTTTCTTATTCCTTTTTGATCAACAATGAGATGATATCTAGTGTCAATAATAAATGTTTTGTTTACAAAACAGATTAGCTTTGATGAAAAACCATTCAATAATTGTTATATTTTTATTTTATTAATGATTTCGATTCAGTCACGTAGTAATTAGGGAAACAACCTGATTTACATGCATGCACTAGATGATAATTTAAGCCCATTCATATTAAAAGTGCAGCTCATGTTTATTTGCTTTGTTGGCAGATTGGGTGTTTACAGCTAATAGAGAATATTATATACAAGTCTGATACTTTTTTATACTATATACTTATAAATGATGAATCATTATTGAGGTGGAAAATATAGAACCCATACAAGGAAGAGATTCTTGACTACATGGTACTTTCTAATTAGTATTCTAATCAACCTTACTTTATAATATAGATTGCTTTAGCTTCCAGTCTGTAAAAATTAGAAATAAACAAAACGACAACATATTGAAATTCATTTTCACACTTTACAGACAAAAATGTGCCTTTGGTTGAATATCCGTCAGTTGCGCCGAACATCCACTGTCGAATCCTACACGTGTCTTTCTCTCGTTGGATGGACAGATCAGCATTAGATGACCGTTGAAACATGCGAAGCTAAGTGTAGGGACCATCGGATTTATTTGTAACTTTTGTTTTCCGATCATGAGAAGTTGCCCTGCTGGCATATCCAACGGCTATGGTTCTTCTTTCTGTTGTTGGTGGAGCCCATCATGAGACCGTTGATAATCGTGGTGGAGCCCACTCCAGAGGCTAGGGCTTCTTCGCTGCATAAAACTCTCTTCTTTCGTTTACCTCTCTTTTTTATAATCACCAAAACCATTTCCCTCTCTTTTATAATCTAAACTTGAAGAAGAAATAGAGAGGTTCCCAGAAAGAATCTGTTACAGAATTAGAGAAAGTCGTGTGTATCATCTTCTTCAGGTCAGTTTCTTTCTTCTCTGTTTTATCTCCATTAGCTGTTTACTTCGAAACATTTCAGTCTTTATCAATTTGTACATTGAAAAGCACAGGAAGCTGCTTATTTAAGCTTGGTTTATCTCTATGGGTTTATTGGAACCGGACAACCCAGGAAGATTCCGTATTTGTTACTGTAAATCCGCATTTTCAAGTGGAATCTGTGGTTTGGGTTTAGATAGTTCATGAGATAAAAACCTTTCCTTACTCACTCAAAATTGAGAAATACTTGTTCTGTGATTTCGTTTTTAGATAAGGTTTTGCTCGAATCACGTTTTTGATTTGAGATCTCAACGAATCAGGAAACAGAATTAGCAAGTTTCTTTTAGATCTCAACTAAGCAATAAGGTGAAATAGTTTTTGTGTTTTTTTTTAACTAAGTACTCGACTTTTTTTTATTCAATTCTTACTATTTTATAAGACAAGAATTAGTGAGTAATATTGTTTAAATCTGATTACAGGCTAAAGACAAGATGACTGCTGAACTTAAGGTCGAGGAGAAACAGGTGGAGTCCGAGGTTGTAATTGCTGCTGCAGTTGTTCCAGAGGAGACTACAGAAAAAGCTGTTGTCGAAAAAGTAATAGCTGCGGAAGAGACCAAGGTTGATGAAGATGAGATTAAGCCTAAGGGTGTGGAGAAGAGCTCATCCTTCAAAGAAGAGAGCAATTTCTTCGCTGATTTGAAAGAATCTGAGAAAAAGGCTCTGAGTGATCTCAAGTTGAAGCTTGAGGAAGCCATTGTCGAAAACACTCTCTTTAAGAAGAAGAAGGAGACCCCTGTGAAGGAGAAGAAGGAAGAGGTGATTAAACAAGATGCTGAGGTAGAGAAGAAGGAAGCAGAGGAAAAGGCTGAAGAAGAGAAGAAAACCGAGACTGTTGTTACCGAAGAACCCAAAGCTGAGACTATCGAGGCTGTTGTTTCAGAGGAAACCCCCAAAGAAGAAGCAAAGACTGAGGTTGTTGAAGTAGCCAAAGCTGAGACTGTTGTTGCAAAGGAAAGCCCCAAAGAAGAGGTGAAGACTGAGACTGTTGTTGTCACAGAGGAAGACACCAAGGACGAAGTGAAAGATGAGAAGGTTGAGGAGAAGAAAACTGAGGCTATTGTAATCGAAGATGCTAAAGCTGAGACTATCGAGGAGGAAGATGAGACGGTGGATAGTGACATCGAGCTATGGGGAGTTCCATTGCTTCCAAGCAAAGGAGCTGAGGGCACAGACGTAATCCTCTTGAAATTCTTGAGAGCAAGAGACTTCAAAGTCAATGAAGCCTTTGAGATGCTGAAGAAAACCCTCAAATGGAGAAAGCAAAACAATATTGATTCGATCCTCGGAGAAGATTTCGGGGAGGGTCTTGCCCCTGCAACTTCCATGAATGGTGTTGACCGTGAGTCCCGCCCAGTTTGTTACAATTTCCACAGCGTGTTTGAGAACGATGAGCTTTACCAGGCGACATTTGGGTCAGAGAAGAACAGAGAGAAGTTCTTGAGATGGAGGTTTCAGCTTATGGAGAAGGGAATCCAAAAGCTTGATCTGAAACCAGGAGGTGTTACTTCTCTTCTGCAGATCCATGATCTAAAAAACTGTCCTGGATTGTTTAAAAAAGACCTCTGGGTCACAGCCAAGAATGCAATCGAAGTCTTGCTGGACAATTATCCAGAATTGGTTTCCAGACACGTGAGTTCATCAAATTCTGTGTCTCAGATACAATATTTAGGAAATTCATTGATTCAATGTCCTGACTTTCGCATTTCTCATTCTGTTTTTGTTTTTGCAGATCTTCATAAATGTTCCATTCTGGTTCTACGCCGTCTCATCTGTCCTCTCGCCGTTCTTAACGCAAAGAACCAAAAGCAAGTTTGTTGTTACTCGTCCAGCAAAGGCCACAGAGACTCTTCTCAAGTAAGCTCACAACTAAAACCTCTAAACCTTCTGAACCCCTAAAATGATTGTCATAAGATCGTTATCATAACATTTATGCATTGCGGCTTGAAGGTACATTCCAGCAGAAGAGATACCTGTTCAGTACGGTGGTTTTAAAAGAGATGATGACACTGAATTCTCAAACGAAACTGTTTCTGAAGTTGTTGTTAAGCCTGGATCATCTGAAACCATCGAAATCCCAGCTCCTGAGGTAATAACTTAAAAACCAACACTTGTCTTTTCCAGTAGTTGTATATAAAAAGATCGATCTAATAATTGGTTTCTTGTGGGTTTTGTCCATTAGGTTGAAGGTACATTGGTTTGGGACATTGCGGTTTTGGGATGGGAAGTGAACTACAAGGAAGAGTTTGTCCCATCAAATGAAGGATCGTACACCATAATTGTCCAAAAGGGGAAGAAGATTGGATCAAATGAAACAGTAATCAGAAACAGTTTCAAGAACAGTGAGTCTGGTAAGATTGTTCTTACAGTTGACAATGTCTCAAGCAAGAAGAAGAGAGTTCTATACAGGCACAAGACCAAGGCAGAATCCTCTTCTTGAAAATGGAGAAGAGGCTTTCAGTAATCTACGCAGACTCTGGATATATATTCTTTTCTTTTTCTTCTTAATATTGAAGTCTGGTGTTATTATTCTTTTAGAGTGATACTTGAGAAAAAATTGTCACTACCATATTGTTTCATTGAAATTTAATCTTTTGCTTATTTGTTATGAAATTTTTTCTTTTTGATTTATTTATTTTTGGATTTAAAATTGTATGAATAAATATATAATATATATATTCAAGTTACTTATTTTACTTGAAATGATTATTTTCGATAATTGATTTCTAACTGATATTATCCTCGGAAATGATTTTTTTCCTTTTATCTCCACTTTAAAGTTTGAATATTGTACAAGAAAAAGTGAATATGGTAATATTATTACAATTCACTTTTTTTTTTGCCAGAGATTACAAATTTACAATTAATTCACAGTTGAAAATGGAGGATTATGTCTCATGTTGGGGTAACTTTTGGATTGGATTTAGATTATTTAGTTATAGAAAATATACAAAATAAGAAAAATAAATTTAGATTACAGTTTTCCCAAACAAAATCTTAGTTGATATTTTAATAGCTTTAATATAGTAGATTTACTAGAATTGTATCCGCATTATATGCGGGGTTATTTTTT